>CM074507.1:22136848-22151848 GCA_037389245.1 Oryzias sinensis | reverse complement strand
GTTTTCTGCATTTCAAAATAAAAGACTAAGCATCAAATCACCAAACTGCTGAGAATTTACAGCCGTCCAGGACTGAAAGGGAAGATCTTTATCACAGGTAAATGAAACGATATACAATGTGAACATACTAAGAGTGTGGGCGTGGTTAACGAAAAACCTATGTTGCCAAGGAAGTCTAGAAATGTACTTTTTAGACCTGTTCGTCACCTCCAAAGCCTCAAATGGTTGCTATGGAGATAAAACCACCAGAAAAGCCACCGTTACGGGGAAAAAAAGTGATCTATGGCGACCTGCGGGCCACATAAAGTTGCTTACGGCTTTTGTTCTTTGCACATGTGTGTTTAAGAGCCAAAAACAAACCTGTAAATACACAAGCATGGAGCTCTGCAGTCCGAGGTCCGTGTGGACCAACAGCAGAACATCAGAACCGCATTATAGTCAGTCCTGCTCGGGTTAAGGACCATCTGTTTATGAGTGCTGAGTCATGACTGAAACACACTATCACAGAAATAATGCTGACTCATTAAACATTTTTAATCCATAAAAAACACAACTATGTTTCAGCAGCTGTTGACGGGTTGTTGGGGGTTTTTTTTACCCTGGGTTCTGCCTTTCAGGCTGCTGCTCAATCGCCTGAGTAATGGAAGCGCTAAAACCATTAGGACCCTTTTACTTTAATGGAGCAAATATTTTCTGTTTTCCACACTCAGCATGCCTGCACTCACACTTCCATGTGTATCTTCATCGTGGTCTGAAAGCCTGCAGCCATGACTCAGCAGTTTTTCAGAAGGATCCTTCAAGCTCTTAAAGGTGCCGTAAGCTCAGGACATACCTGACCGTCCTGCAGGAACAGGAGCGACCTCACGGCTCTGATCCCTTCACGACCCGTTTGAGTCAAACTCCCCCATGGAGGCTCACACTTGATGCCAAATCATGACTTCCAGTGCCGACAGGTTCAGCTTCACGGCCCGACTCTGCGGCTCGATCAGAACGAGCCTCTTTTAACTACCGGAGCGAGACGCGGCACCAAACACCGGTCCCACCTGCTCAGCCTGGTGGGCGTGTCCTACCTGTCACTGTGTACACAACTGTTTTCTGAGGACAAATGGAGGTGCGGGTCCAGTCATCGCATCACTCCCTTCATTGTGTGTCGTGGTATTTTTCAGCCCTGAAAGCCTCTCCAGACATGATCCAATCAAAGTGACAGAAAGGCAGCAGCGTCACGCCTCAGGTTGAGGAAAACCACTTCCAGCTATGATCTAAGGAGTTCCACAGACACAGAAATCCAACAGAAGCAAACCTTTGAGTCCATTTTTTGTTCTGTTTTGCTTTTTTCTATCATCACTCAAAGTAAAAAGTGACAAAACTTTCTGTAAACAGGAAGCAGAACTTCAACTTCTGACAAAATACAAGTAATGTAGAAAAAAATATATATATATGGATATATATATATACTGTTAAAGAGACTTTTTAGGAGGGAACATCTGGTATCCATGGAAACGTTTCGTCTCAAAAAAACTTTTCTTCTTGATTGTTCTTGTTTGAGAATAAAACGTGAGACGTATGTGAGCTCATGTTTGTCCCTCAGTGGTTGTCAATAAAGTTTAATAGGAGTCTGTTATTTTATATTCTGCTCTGACTGACCGCAAAAAAACGACGGACAAAAGAAATTTCACGAAGAATGCCTCAAAGTTGTTTTCCGATCAAAGCGAAGTCATAAATAATGATTAATTACTGCAAATTACGGCAAGTTTCCTTTTTGGATGACTTTTGGGCGGGAAAACCATGACTATGTAGCTCAATATCTATATGTTCAGACTAGATCAAGACAAAAAAAAACAACTTTAAAAAGTTCTGGTTTCATAAGCAAACCTAAAAAACTATTTCATGTATTTGAACTGCTCTCTTTTAACCGTTTCTGTCTCCGCCTTGTGGCTTCATTTCCCTCATGAGCAGAGAACGCAGGAACGGTTCTGACTGCAGGGATTCCTTCATGAATTTCAAACACGTTTCTCTTTCACTGGACACCATGAAAAACGACGAACCCTCAGCCTCCTCATCTCTGACATCCTTCCACAGAAACAGACAGGTGACAGTCTGAAGCATGTGAAACTCCAGCTGCCCCCCCCCCCCCCACACACACACACACACACGTCTCCATGGAGACATGCCCTGGAGAGCCGTGGTAACCCGACACTGAAGGATGCTGATTACAGATCCAGTTCCTCCAGGCTGGCCGAGGCGCGCTGCCAGCGTTGACAGGATCAAAACGCAGCGGCGGAAGAACCAAACCACAACAATGGAAACAAGCGCAGGATCCGGGACGTCCACGCAACCGCACAGCTGGAGCGCCACAAGAACAACTCCTCCACCCATCGATGAAATCCAAAGTGGAAACTCGTCCTAAAATGCTTCACATCCTCAGTTTTTTTTTTTTGGAATTAAAGCTCTGAAGGATTTAACCCAATTAAGACTGAAAAAAATCCAATCTGCAGCTCAGCCGCTGATGATGGATTTACAGTCGGGCACATTTCTGGGCAGCACTATCAGATCAAAGTGAAGACAAATGATGAGAACACGAACCAACTTCTGGAGGAATCTCATTTTTTCTTACTACTAAAAGGAAATATATTACAAATGCAGCACAGTTTTTCAGTCACATGACCTTTGAGGGTTAAAAGACTTTTTTGAGTTTAAACTCTAAAAAGTCTTTTAAAATATTTTTAAATCATTCCCAGTGATCTTTTCATTATGATTATGCCGTTTTAGCCCAAATAATAAGAACCGGCATAAAGCAAAAAACAATATTAAGCTTAATTCTCTTAACATTTCCTCCATCATACAAAGCTGAGGTTGGCTTCCGTTTCACGAGGGCACTAAAGGAACATTCCACTCCATTTTTCGCACTAAGATCACCTTGAACCGGGTCCTGTTCAAATCTGGATAAAATTATAATTTAGATACTAAAACACAGTTTCTGATTTGTGAAAATGTAAAATTGGATTATTTACTATCGCATTTTACGCATTGAGTCCACCTTATCTCCTCATAAAGTAAACGTGACCAAACTAACTTGTAAGATAACCTTTTTGGACCCTGATATTTTAACGTTATCTCTTCCCATTTCAGGTTCACCCATCTCTTACTCTGTTGTTCATATGTCTTCTCTCCTCCCTCGATCGTATCTCTCCCGTCCTCATTTTGAGAGATCAAATAAAGGGTTCAACTTCCTGCTGGGAAAGTTTCACGAATCAGAAACTGTGTTTAATGTGTTCTTTAGTATCTAAATAATATTTTAATCCAGGTTTGGTCAGTACAGGTTGTGTGGTTTTTGAACAGGACCTGGTCTAAGGTGGACTCGGTGCGTAAAATGCGATAAAAATAATCCAATTTCACATTTTCACAAATCAGAAACTGTGTTTAATGTGTTCTTTAGTATCTAAACCATAAATTGAGCGGCTGGGTAGCTCGGTTGGTAAGGTGGGAAGCTACCATGCAGGAAACCAGGGTTCGATTCCCGGAGGGGAATGAGCAATGGTACTGGGGGCAATTACCATATCAATGGCGAGCAGTTAACATCACCCAGTTTGGGTCCTTAGGCAAGACCCTTAACGCTACTGCCTCCCGAGCGCGGTTTCGGCTGCAGCTCACCGCTCCCCAAGGGGATGGGTCAAATGCGGAGAAAGAATTTCCCTTCGTGGGATAAAATACAGTGTATAAAAAAAAAAAAAAAAAAAAAAAAAAATTAATCAAGATTTGAACAGGACCCGGTTCTAGGTCATCTCAATGCGAAAAATCTTAGTGCAATGTTCCTTTAGTGCCCTCGTGAATCGGAAGCCAACTTCAACGGCGTCTCCATCATCAGAAAATTGCCACAAAAACATGTTAAAAACAAAAAATCATCATTTTCATCAACATGGGTCTTTGAAATGTTCAGGAGAATACGAAAAAAATGCAGTTTGAAAAAGATCCTATTTGCAAAGTAGAAGATACGCGGGCGGGGCCTCTAGTCCCAGCTCCGCCCCCTTCTGATGGATCCACTCTGATATTGCTCACCATTTTTGTTGCACAGCCAACTTTGGAATGGGGGTGTGAGGGGCTGTATAAGGTGGCGACAGGGCTCACACTACATACAAAAGAAACAACACAACGGCATTACCCGCAACATGAGAAAAAAAACTTGTAAATTTGCAAATTTTTATCTTATAAATTTACGACTTAAAATCTCGTAAATTTGTGGAAGAAAAAAAAGTCACAGTAACGAGGAAAAAACACCAAAGTTTTCCGTTTATCGGAGCCAAGCCAGGAAATGAAATATGCGGAGCCTTTTGTGAAGCTTTATTTCTGGATAGGTTTAAAAAACAAAGAGATTCTGAACTTTTTGGCGACTCAAAATCAGATTATTGTCAGTGGAGCCGGCTTTCCAGTGTTCGGTGTCAGTAAAGCGGAGTTTCATCTGTAAAATAAGGAGCTCAGGGAAAAGACAATCACACTTTTTACCAATAATTTGCTCTTTAGGATTCACAGATCATCAAACAGACCTGTTGAGTTAATTTAAGCAGATAAACTTTACAGTTTCAGGAGATCCTAAACCATAAATTCACAAATCTTACTAAATAAAAATTAACCAATGCTAAAAAAAAAAATTATGAATTATTGTTAAAATTATTTAAAAAAAAATGTAAACGTCTTCATCCAAAAAGACAAAATTGAGGGTAAAAAGAGATGCTTCGGTTTCTGAGCCTTGTTAGCAGACACCATGTTAGATAGATACGGCGATTTGATTGGTTAGAATCTGGACCAATCAGCAGCTGTTTGATGGCAGCTTTGTCAGTCAAACTGAAACTTAACTCAAAGCAAAATCAAAGATAGAACAAAAGCGAGATTTGACACAACGCATGCGAAAACATGTGTTTTGCAAATGCAAAAAAAGGTTTTTAAAGCAAAAAAAAAAATCAAAGCAGAATAAAAATTATTGAGAAGCAAATATTTAATATTTTCACTTGCAACTTAGAAAGTTTTGTGTGCAACGTGGTGGCAGAATTATCACTCCATACCGTTGCGTTGGTTCTTTTGTATGTAGTGTGAGCCCGGTCGGCCACTGTAGGTGTAAGCTAGCAGGACAGAAAGTGTAAACAGACAGCTCTCAACAAATAGCACAATCAGTCCCGCCCACAACTCAAAGGTGAACTTCTGATGAACTCCTACCGCTCTGCAGAAACTTTGTCCTAGAAAACAGTTTTTTGATTATGGCTAAAAACTTCATAATCATAATTTAAGGGGAAAAAAACTTGGGAGCGCTTTGAAAGTAGATCAAACCTGATTTAGCTTCTTCGTAACTTCATAGGATCTAAAATAAAAACATTTCAGAAAACCCCACATTTTGTGGAAAATAAGACACCGAGCGTTTTTCCCGCTTCTTTTACGGCTTCTGCCCTCTGCAGAATCAGCCTCCATAAGTGAGGATTGGTGTTTGCAGCCTGTTTCTGTCCACTCCCATGATGAAAACACAACAGACTCTCCGCGCGAGCTCACCTGGGGGGTATTCCAGGAAGCACTACCCTGACTTTAAGCCTGAACTCTGGCTGAAATCCATCTAAACTTGCTTACTCTGGGTATGTCGGTTCCAAAAGACCGGATATGAGTTAGTGTAATTACGCTCCACTTGGTAACCCTGGGTCAATGCACGTGCACAGCAACTACATAAAGACATTCTCAATGGACCGCAGATTTCCAGAGTCACCAAATGAAATTAATTGATTCAATTGCTAACAAGTAATTGAGTTAAATTTATTCAACCCAATTTCTTATGTCTATCCAACTCAAATTTACATATTTATCTAACTAAATGTCATATTACTCCAATTCAATTAAATGTTTTTTCATCTTCATTCATTGTACTTCTTGAACTCTCATATGTCTAAGTTTGAGCCTGCAGATATTCTCATTGTTATAACAAAATAAGATAAATGAAACAATGTGGATTCACAACATGACACATGATGTCAATTACCAGTTCTCTGACTTATCCATTAAACCCCTGACTAATAGGGGTGCTAAATAAACTCATCATCCTCTCCCTCCCTCTCACTCATGGTGCAGAAAGAATTTAATATAACAGTACAAACAACTGAGCAAAACACAGTAAAACAGCTACAACTAAACACATTTTAGACAAAAACCTACACTTGTACCCAAATCCGTCCAGACAGGCAAAGGGAATGGTATCCCACAATTCCTTGGGGAAGTAGTTACACCTACTTAATTGAATTAATTTGAATTAAAGTAAAATAACTGTCTGATAACTATGTGTTATTTTTAAGCTGACTTAACAACAAAAATGATTTATCTTAACTGAAGCAAATAATTAAGATAGATCAAAGTAAAAAGTTTATCTTTCCAACATCCATATGTGGTCTTATCACCCTCTCATGGTGGAAAAAGTATTATCTGAACTTCTTCATCCACTAAATCATCTTCAAATGGACACGCCATGCTGCTTCACCTCTCTGAAAACAAACTAACCTTCAACTAAACCTGCTTCAGACCAGGTTATGTTCAGAGCATGTGTTGCTATGGCAACTTGACATATCCTGAAACATACCTCCGTTTTTGGAACCGAAAGCTGAGGTTATCAACTTCCTTAGCCTTAAACTTACCGTGGGAGCTAGCATAACCTGCTTTCTGGAATACCCCTCTGTTCAGCTTCGAGTTAGCATCCGCTAGCATGGATCACGACAGTGAGAGAAAGCGGCGTGCACGCGCATTTAACCGCACACGGCTATCCACAGCGACCGTGCGATGCCATCGAGCACCAACGCATGAAACATGCATGACAGCGGCGCCTGGCGGCTTGAGTTTCACTGAAGAAACGGACTCGTTAGCATTCAGATTAGCCGAGCTAGCTAACCTAAGCTAACCCCCTTTAATAGTGTTTCATAGAGAAATATCAATGTTCCTTCAACATCAAACCATGAACAGGAACCCCGAACAGCTGTTTGACACAACAACGCCAACAATTCAATGTATATATTTAAATAAAAACCCTAACTATCACGATGAGAATATTAGCGATGATGAGGGAAGCCCTACTTCCATGATTATCGGTCACTATTCGTAGCCTGGCAACAGACACAGCGTTACGAATTTATCAAGAGCAAAGGTATGCCAGGTAAATAAATTAGAATAATCAACATGATAACAAATATCTTGAAACACACCTGTTAAGCTACTCCAAGTGTTCTCCTGATAGCAAAGAAAACAGAAAAGGAGACTCTGTTGTCCGATAATGGGTGCGTAAAGCAAAATCCATGAAGCAGTAGGCGACAACCGAATTTATGACGTATACAAATAAATGAAAGCGTCAATAATACTTAATATGTGGACTCACCGAACCTCCCCGTGAACAGCAACCGGACCGGTCGGTAAGCCTTCCGGTAAACGAGTCGACACAAACAGGAGCACCGGAGAGGCTGCTGACGCAGGGACCGACGGGGGTTGCGTTCATAGAACTTTAGGAAATTAGAGCCACCATCAACACTCTGCTTTCTGACACGACCCTGAACACCAGCATTTACTATCACACGTCCACAGAGTGCAGAAAAACGGTGGTCCCTAAACGCACCATCTTGAGAACAGATGACAACCGCAACAAACTTTCGCCAAATTAAACTTACATTGATGCAAATCACAGTAAGACAAAATAAAAAAATTGAATGGAGCGAAATAAATATATAGGTTTTAAGTGTCCTTTAAAAAAACAGTTAAATTTGGTTTGATTTAGGCCTCAATTGTATCAGAATTTATTCTACGACTTTTCATCTATTTGTCATATAAACAAATGTAGTAATTGTTGGACATATACAAATTTTAATTACAAATTGGAGCCACGTTCAGTTTTTTTTTCGTTTTTCGTAAAGATTCTGTATATTTGTTAATTATTCATCTATTACAATAGAACCCTTTGGAAAACATCTGGGGGGTATTCCAGAAAGCATGTTTAAACTACCCTGACTTTAAGCCTGAACTCTGGCTGAAATCCGCCTGAACTTGCTTACTCTGGGTATGTCGGTTCCAAAAGACCGGATGTGTTTTTCAAGTCCCGGCTGGGGGACATGAAAAACACAACATCAATGGGGGACCTTTCTGTGTGGAGTTTGCATGTTCTCCCCGTGCATGCGTGGGTTTTCTCTGGGATCTCCGGCTTCCTCCCACCGTCCAAAAACATGCTTCATAGGTTTATTGGCAACTCTAAATTGTCCATAGGTGTGAGTGTGAGAGTGAATGGATGTGTGATTGAGGATATCTACCCTGCGACAGACTGGCGACCAGTCCAGGGCATCCCTTGCCTACACCCAAGTGTCCAGGATAGGCTCCGGCAACCCCGTGACCCCGAAAGGGAATAAAACGGTTAAGAAGATGAATGAATGAATGAACAACAGATACATCCTCCACAGAAACAAATCTTTGTTTTGTGCTGAATGGTTTGACAGAGGAGTCTGGTCGGTGTCTGATCTGATGGATACGGAGGGAAATGTATTAGATTATGAGCAATTTTGTTTAAGACATAATTTTAATCCTCCTATTTCAGAATTTTTAAAATTACGCAATTCTCTTCCTCGAGAATTTGTATTTCTAACAAGGAACACAATGACACATTTAAGGATAAAACCACAGTTAGCCACATTGTCAATTGATGGATGCCCTCTAATGGACAGAAAATATAATAACTCTTTTATCAGAAATTGGTTCATTGAAAGGTTTTTTCCTGGTCGACAGAACAAAAATAATATACTGCAGAAATTTGAACAAAATGTTGTTACTAAATTCATGAAACTTCCTATTCCCCCAAAAGTTAAAGAAACACACTTCAAAATCATGAATGATATTTATCCTTCCAAAGAACTACTTAGATTACGTTTCAACATTGATGACAACAGCTGTTCCTTCTGCCAAACTGCTGTTGAGGACATCGACCACATATTTTTCCTGTGTGATGCTGTACAAGTGTTTTGGTTGGATGTTTACAAATGGTTAAGATGAATTTCCATTCATCATGGACTTCTTTTCCAAAGAAGTCATAATCTTTGGCCTGTCACTATGGCATGGTAACTTCAGGACCTACCCTGAAACATACCTCCATTTCTGGAACCGAAAGCCGAGGTTATCAACTTCCTTAGCCTCAAACTTATCGTGGGAGCTAGCATAACCTGCTTTCTGAAATACCCCCCTGACACATTTATTTTGACGGTGTGACGTGTTGTTTTTGGTTGTTTATAGGTAAACAAACACCTGAACATCTGACAATAAAATACTACCGCCAGCAGAGGGCGCCAGAAACAAATAAATGATCACCATTGTTTAGTGTTTTCCTGAGTTCATCATTGAGCCTGTACTCTTTCAGCTGATCGATTGTTTTAATTTGGAAGTGATTATTAACCTTTACTTTAAAGCATCAAAATAACACAACACTGGAATTAAACCTGAGCTTTAGAGTTTTTCACCTAATCTGAAACCATATGTATGGAACTTCCGTGTATTGTGATTCAACTTAAACGTAAATTTGTTTTAATTTTCTCTTTTTTATTTTCAATTACTTTAGGATTTTACAATAGCCATAAAAACTCTTTAAACTTTTGTGAGTCTTTAGGGAGGAACACTCAGTTATTGATCGTTCCATGCAGGGAATAATTTCACCCTGGATGATCATTTTTTATTTGGACTGTCAGTGTTTATGAACAGCAGCAAATTTTCAAGAAGAAAGATAAAGCTCCAATTTTCCACTATTTGTGAAGCGTCAAGTTGAAACTTCTTTCAATAATACCAACAGTTGTAAATAATAAAAGTAAATATCTTCTCAGTGTGTCACCCCCGTGACTCCTGACACTTCTGAATTCTGAATGAACGTCCACACGCACGGACACACCCGAGAATGGGCGGAGTTTGGAGTCTTTAATTGGAAGTGCGCGCGGCGGCGGCGCATTTTACGCACGGAGTTCCACAGAGGCGCGCGGCATGAGGCCGATCGGAATTTAAATCGGCTGCGTGATGATGACCGGTGTGCGCAGCTGTTGGGTGAGTTTCCTTTACGGAGAGATTTCTGTCTTTGTGAGAATTTGCCGCGTAAATGTGGTTAAACCATATTTATTGATTTATGGACAATCATCGCTAAATCTTTGTAGACCTTCATTAAAAAAAAAGCCTTTTCGCTTAAACTAAAAGCCATTTGATGTTTTTATTTGACACTTTTATTTTTATAAAACGCTTTATAACATTAAAGTCTATTTATTTATCATTTTTGTTTTTTTCTTCTTATTTCTCTTTATAAGTCAGACTGTTTGCTTTAAAAAGGTTTGAGGACAAAAAAATTGTAGTACTTATAGTATAAAAAGATAAAATACTCGAACTTGTTCAAAATCAAAAAATATTAAAGTAGAAAAAAGATTTTGTTTCTTAGTTTTGTCTGACACCTTTTGGGTTTCGTGTAACTTTAAACCAAAACTAATGATAAATCTGTTTTTATCTTTGGTTAAAAAAAAAAACATTTTTAAGTTTAAATGACAAGTCTGGACATTTGAACAGGTTTATTACGATAAAAACGTTGTTCTTCTCAATTATTTTTACTTAAACTTTAGTAAAGAGTTTAGATTCTTGATAAAGGAGCCCTTTCTGCCAAGTTGAATGAGTCTGGTGGCACCTCAGAGTTGTTTCCTGTCTCCTTGTGGAGGAAGCTCCTCCAGGAATGTGGTTGAGGAGGCCGCTGGTTTCGGTCTTCTGTTCTGGAGGAACCGGCACTACAGGTGGGATGCTGAACGTCACAGCAGCTGCTGGGCAGAGTGTTTCCATGGCTCTGCTGTGAGGGAAATGACAGATATAGACGTATAGATTTAATGCGACTAACTTACTGCATAAAAACACCATTAAAAAAAACTTTGATTAGTTAAAAAAATAAGCTGAAATTAATATAACCGCCAAATGTTTAAATTGGTTTTACTTTTCTCCGTACTGTTATAACTTTTCACTCAAGACAAAACAAAGATTACCCCTAAATATTCCAAAAAATATTTAGTTTCCAAAACATTTCATTAACTTTGTGAGAATCGAAAACAGCAAAAATATAATTTCTGATGCACAAATGACTTTCATTTAAAAAGAAAACAGCCAGTTGTCCTTTAATGAGGTTTATTTTATCTTTCAAGTCAATGTTTGATAGATTTTTTTATTATAAAATTTTTTGTAGCTGTTTTCAGGTATGTATCCATAAGATCAAAGCTAAGACTGTAGCTGAACCAGCGATAAAATGCTTCTTTATGTCTTCTGGCATGGATTGATTTCATATCATCTTCTTCTCTTTGCTAAACTTGATGAACATCCTGTGTGTCTCCAGGTTTTCTCGGACAGAACGATTCTTCAGTTCTTTTCACCCACATCAGACATGATTCGGGTTTATTCGTGAGGATTGAGTCGCCGGCCCGTCCATGTGAAGTCGAAACGCCAGCTGGCCTTTGACCCCCCCACCTGAACATGGACGTCCGTCTTCATGGCAACTCCAACTTTCACCAAAGAGTCAACGGAGGAGCCCATCGCAGCTCCAGATCAGGAGTGAGTGTTGGAAAACATGTCCGACATTTCCCAATGAAAACCCTCGTTCTTGTATGCACAATCCTTTTCTCTAAAAGAAGAAACTATTTGGTTTGTTGCTGGATACTAAACAGCTACAGGAGGTGGTTAAATTAGAAGTTGTTTTGTTTTTTAACACAAAATTGAATCTCTTTATTTGGCCAAATTACAAGTAAATAGTTTATTTGTTTATATTTTTAATCTCCTTAAAAATGATCTTTTTTCAGATATTTTGAGGTCAATATAAACTTATAAAGTACAAATATCAACATCACACTTAAATATGATACACGTTGGTATTACTATTACAACAAACCAGCTTCTGCATCTAAACGTACAAGTAGCACAGTATATAGATAGATAGATTTGCTTTTATTGTCATTGTCCATACAATGAAATTGAATCTGAAGTACTACCACTATTGGACTAGTACTGTTATAGATAGTTGCAGTACAAGTACGTACTGCATCTGACTATAATAGGTAATAAAGCAGTTGCAACAACACTACTAGCATAACAATGCAGTGTTTATGTATGCTAGCTCTAACTAGCTATCATTAGCTAGCTTCAATGGTAAATTTTTTATTTTTTTATTTCTTAAAAAGACTGCAATTTTCAGATTTTCAGTTATTTTTTTTAAATAAAATTAAGTAAAGTTTAATTTAAATTTAAGTAAAGTTAAAAGTTTAAATGAATGTTTTAGTAGCTTAGCTTAGTGATTAGCCTAGCATGCACACTGGAGATTGGCTTGTTTTTGGCGGAAAAATATTTTTCTTTCTGTGTTTGGGCACAAATGATCGCTAGACTTGTTTATGCTCTGCCAAATAACAATTCCCACCATTTAATAAGTTATATTAGAAGCTTTTATACATTTGAAGTGGGATTTATTTTCTTAATACAACTTTATAACCTATTAGGCACTTTTTGCTGGGCAGGGGATAGTTGTCAGGCAGAATTTAACATTTATTTATTCATTTAAAAGGTTTTTCCCAAACATCATGGAATTATTGTTCAAATAACTTGACAGAGTTTCTTTCTAAATAGTCGTCTCTCATTTTGAATGATACAAAGGATGATAAATTGAAGCATTTCTGCCAGATTTGAGTAAAATTCTGGATAATATGCCATCCGTCACTGTTAAAAGCTGACTGGTTGTTGAACAAACAGGTGAGCCAATAATCTTGTCGTGTGATTATTCTAAGAATTTCATTTTCCATCCAGTCCTGCATATTTCTCCTCACAAACAGGCACAATAAGAGGATTTAGTTCCCATCAAACTGTTTTTTTGTGCCCCCACCATTTTCTGAAATACAATAAACTCTCCCAACCTATCAGATAACTCAGGTGGAGTGTTGACTTACCCACAACCAGTCATCAAAGATCCTGAGAAGTCATAAGCTTAGCAACTTAACCTCTTGGGAATGACTATCAGCACCCCACAGAGCCAAACCGGTCGAGCTGCAGTCTTCAGACTCCTGAGCTTTTTCCCAACAATAGAGCTCAGCTGAAACCAGCAGGTCAGGAGGAGTTACCTGATATCAGGTTCAGCGGCTGCAGGTGTGCTCATCTGTGGAAAGCAAAACAAAACACTCAGCAGCCTCAGTGTGGGGATTTTTCACAAGCATGATGTCAGCTGTTTTCCACGTCAACCGCAGGATGAAGGTCATTACCTTCAGGTGGTCTGAAGCTGGGGATTTAAGAATGTGACTTTGTTCCAAACAGTCAAGACTGACTTTTTGTCACAACTCAGATTTAAATGGGAGATTAGGAAACATTTCTTGTGTCTGAAAATGTCAAGAATATTTCTGAGTTAGAACTTGGTGTTCTAACACAGAAGTGGAAATAAGATCCACGGATTATTTTACGACGTGTTGTTACCAAAATGTCCTCAGAAGGTCCCCCACCATCATGCAGTCTGTTAGTGGTTTGCGATGTTGTTGCTGGATAAACCATGACATGCTGGTGTGGAGGTGAAGCAAGAAGGTTGGGACAACAAACCTGTTGGATCTTCTGTAGGAAGCTATGTTTGCCATTGGCAAAACGCATTAAAGCAACCAATTTTACTAAGAAATCAATGTAAATAATAAAAGAACAGGTTTGAGGAATTCTACAAAACCAAGTCTTTCATTTATTGGAATAGAGCTGAGAAAGAAAAAGCCTGGAGCGAGATTCACCAGATTTGCACCGCTATGATATTTCACAACAAGTCTCGTCCAACAGTAGGTGGAGGTCATGTGCTAGTAAACACTAGAAAAAGCAAAAGAAGACGAAGAATCCACATCCTGCTTGTTCCGTGTAAACACCACATGCTTAACACTTTTTCATTTTTATCGCATTACTGAATGTAGTTTGAGGAGGCTTGCACCAGGATCTATCCACAAGCCTAGAGCTGAACTTTTTATCTTGTGTTGGTTTTTACAGAAGGACGATACTCTGAAGTATTTGAGCCCCGAGGAGCAGGAGACCCTCCAGTTCTTTGAGCAGACCATTGACTCTTTGGATGACAGTCTGGAGGGGCAGGAGAACAGGAGGTCTGCACAGATAAGGCCACAAGTGAACAGCCAGGGGCCCGTAAGTGCAGTCAATGGACCCTCAGTCTCGGTTCCCAACCCTGGAATTAGCGCAACTCCTCACCAGGAAATTATTGACCTGGTTCACCCTGACCTGGATTTGATGCCATCCAGAGAGCCGATCTTCAACCCCACCAACCCAGGTAGAGTGCAGCTCTGCTCCTTTCATACCTGTCGTAATTTTCTTTAAAACAGGTTCAGTAACGTCCCTATTTCTCACAGATTTTCGCCACATGCTACCTGCCCCAGAAAGCCATTTTGAAATAAAGCCCAGGCACGAAAGCATGGCTTCAGAGTACAACCTTCCCACCCCAAACACCCAACCCGACGGCCACTCTGCCTACCACCCCCCAGGCTCTGTCCCCACCCCTGTCCTGATCGCACATCAGATAGCCGAGAACCAGGGTGGTGGAACCACAAGCTTCCATCCATCTACAGTCCTTCGTCGCCTGAGCCTGGAGTCTGAAAATAACCCGCTTGACGGCTCAGATCATCCATCCAGACGCGGTCCTCCTACTTCTGCCAAGCCCGCTCACTTACCTGCGAACATCAGCATGCTGCAGCGCAGCAGGGAGCACCTGAACCCGTCCGGGTCTGATGAGACCATTCACAATAGACAAGAGTCACAATCCCTCGTTTCGCCTTCAGAACATTATCAACAAAGTATAGAGACGAAAGTTCGAAAACCTCCAACTCGTAGCATTTCCTTCAAGGATCCTACACCAGGCAAATCCAGAATGGAGGCCCTGTCCAAGCTGGGACTGACGAGAAACCGAGCTATGTCCGGAGACAAAGCCATTGAAAACAAACC
>CM074507.1:20464847-20689338 GCA_037389245.1 Oryzias sinensis | reverse complement strand
ACAATTCCACAGTTAAAGCATTTGTTGTTAATTATATGTAATTTTTTTACCCCTAAAGTTGTTAGGCATGCGTGAAACTTGTCAACGACAATCACTGTAAAATTAAGTGTACTAAACAAAAGCAAATGCAGAACAAATAACTGATAATACTTTATAAACTAAATAAAACGGCAAATATTTAAAACACAGAATGAAAACCAAAGGAAAAAGGGGAACATATCAATAAATAAACAGGACAACATTAGTAAAAAAGCACATTTGGACCTTTTCTGTGGCCCTCAGAGAGACTGTTCCACAGGTTCTTGTTTTACCTGCTAACGATTACAAAGTCTACGGCTGAAGTAACCTCAGGGCTCCACAACGACCCGTGTGGTCAAAGTACGTGTGACGTTAAGAAAAGAGCGCTAAGAGCCACGAAAAGAACCTCAGAATGCATCCTGAAGCCTCACCTCCACCACATCTATTGAACCCGATCATTGACTCAAAAACTACAACATACTTCTGTGTCTTGACTTGATCTGAGGTAAAGTTTTGTAACCAGGCAGACCGTCCTCCTTGACCCCAACAGTGTGGTTGCCTTGGCGATGTGGCATTAGAGGGAAACCTCGTGGACTTCATTAAAAAACCTTCATGTCAGTCCGGAGATGTGAACCAGAGTTCTTATTTAAGTTTAGACCTTTACTTTGATTATCTGGGAATATATCAGTAGGAAATGCATCAACACAAGCAGGACTATAGGATTGTTTATTTATTGTTCTATATTTAGAAAAAAACCTGTTAAGATAAACGCATCTGCACGCGCTCAGTGAGCCGTGCGGTCACGGCCCTGGATCCGGTCCAATTAAACATTACTGACATTCCAGTGCAGCAAACTCCTGCTAATGTGCATCAGGCTAAGGCGAGCGTCCCAAAATAGTAACTCCAGTAAAAGGAGAGGGACTTTAACAAAAATAATACTCCAAAAGAGTAAAACAGTACAAGTACTGAACTTATGTGGTTTAAATTCTAAAACCTGTTAGCAGAGGCTAAAATAAAAAGGAGATTTCATTTCTTTAATAGTATTTTCATAAATATTTGAGATTATAAAGACTTTTGGGGAACATATACGATACGGATGGGTTTATTTTATTGAAGCTCCGCCCACATGCATGACTGCATGTTGTTTGTTTACAAACAAGACTGTCATTTTCCTGAGGTTCAAACGACCTTCACATCCCAACAATGTTAAAAGGTATTTTACGTAAAATAATACCTTCTACCAAGCGTTACTGAGTAAAAGTGCTAGTTAATCATCAAAAACCTACTTTAGTACGAAGCAGAAAAACTATTTTTACTCCCAACTTCCCACCTCTGTCACTAATCCTGCAGATTAAAAACTCCAAGAGCTCTTTTCATTTTTTTAATCTGCATTTTCTTGTCTGTTCCTGATCCAAAACAATTTGAATAAAGAAATTCTCAGAAATGCAGTTTTAATAGAAGTTGTAATTCTATATGTCCTCCACAACATGAGAAAAATGCCACCAGAACACGTTAAAAACAGCATTTTTATGAGAGTGGCGCTTTGCAGAAGCAGAACTCCTGTGGATCCATCCTGGGGTCTCTCATCCAGCGAGTCAAACCGGCTCTACTTATTAAATCCTACTTTGTGGAAATGTTCTCAGGCTCTCAAATCCTCGTCTCAACCTTTCCCACAAACATTTGATGGAGATGCAGTTTAATGTCAGCGACTGACGGAGAGGAAAGCTGCTCCCAAAGTGATGAGGAGGAGGAAAAACAGGAGAAGGAAAGTGTGAACGTCTTGTAGGAAATGGTTTCTTCCCAACCACAAAAAACAAAAACAGAACCAAGAGGATCTGAAAAAGAAGTTTGTTTTTTAAAGTTTTCTAAATGAAATTCAATTTCTGTGTGTTTGAGTTGGGAGCATTAAATAAAATAAAAATCTATTAACAAAACAAAACACAAGCACAGCTTTAATCAAGCACCCAAAGACTTAAATGGACTATAAGAGTCTAAATAAATATAAGCAGCACATTTATTTGATAGTTAATTTGGAACTTTTTTTACTGTTTTGCTATATATAAAAAACAAAAAACACATTAAATATTCGATTTATTTAAAAATCTGTTGTTTTTACTTTTTTCTCTCTTTAAAACTGTTTTTGTCCACCTTGTGGAGCCTTCGTCTTCTAAAAAGTTTTTGATCAAATGTTTTAAATCTAAATGTGAAACTTTCACCGAAATCTTTATTTGCAAACTTTCAGGAACAAGTTCTCCGTCCTGCTGCTAAACACGTAATCTGAATTCAGGTCAAGCTGGAATTCCGTTTCATTTTTTCCATGATCTTTTTTCTCAGTTTAGATGGGTTTTATGGGGTTAAATCGACCCGGGTTCTGTGGGAAAACCTGCCTGCTCTAATGTGAGGAGTTAAACATTAATGCAAACAGAAGCGACCTGTGACACACAGAGGAATGAAAGACAGCGATGATGTCAATGTTTAAAGTTCAAACTAACACCGGAGAAAACCTGTTCGTCATTGATAAACATAAAAGTTTATTTCAAAAGGAACAGGAAGGACGTTAAACAATTAATTGTGCTACAAATGTAAACAATTGTCAAAAGAAACTCTGGGTACATCTGTAAAACCAAACCAGCCGCTACTAATAAGCTTTATTTTGTGGCTAAATTAAATGAATCCTAATTGGGTTAGGGTTAAAAATTGACCAGATTTTAAGTTTAAGTAGCTTTACGTAGCTTCATCTAATCCTCAAACATAAATATTTTATTGCAACAAAATTATTTTTAGTAAATTCTAAAGGTCTGTTTTAAGGAAAGAGACGTTTGTGGTGGTACGGGTCAAATCTGACCCGACACATCACGTACGAAATGAGGTTGAGACGTTATGAAGGTTATATGTGTTAGTGAATCATTTTGTGTGTGTGTGGGGGGGGGGGGGGGTGAGAGGTCAAACTTCAAGGAATGTGTCTCATTTACAACAGACGGTAAAATACGCAAACCCAGAGAAAAGAACGCAGAGGACGTCGTCGAGAATTCCCCTCGAGCTCCGATGACCTCACCCCGGAACGATCCTCCCTGATGTGTGTGTGTGTGTGTGTGTGTGTGTGTGTGTGTGTGTGTGGGTGTGTGTGTGTGCGGGTCATCCACAGGTGTGTGTGCTTGTGTGTCAAATGAAAAGGCAGAGGCTCGGTACATGTGAGGGTTCCACTTAAAAGGTGGGAACCTGCAGAAAACTGGTACTTTATGGCGGAAGGCCCCACCTTAACAGAGGGCTTTGTGAGAAAACATTAGAGACTCTTTTCTTATTGGCTCTGTTTGTCTACAGACTTTCATCCCCCCCTTTCCTCAGGCTCCAAATGAAAAGTCAAAAATTTGGTTTCATCAGATTAAACAAACCGCATAATCAGTAACAATCAAAATCTAAAACAAAAATTACGTTTTAAAGGGCAGATCCCATGAAAAATAAACTTTGGAGCTTTCTAGTGTATTATAATGTTCATTCCTCACAAAGAAATACCCTAAAGGGATATTTTGATCCATTCCTTCATTTCTGAGCATTCCTGTAGAAACCTGCACTATGACCTCCACGAAAACGAGCGGGTCCTCACATTGTGACATCACAAATTGGAGAACAGCCCCTTCCAGTAGGAGTCTGTGCTGCCAGCCCCGCCCCCAGGCTAGCACACACACCCACTCTCTCTGTTGAGCTAGCGGTGATCGGCTAAACGCTTTCATCTTCTATGCACATCCTTCTTTGCATCTTAAATCAAAAGCTGAGACTGAAGGTTTTTTTTTGGTGCATTAAGACACGATTACCGCAAAAATGCCTCAAGGTTGATGAGGAAACTACTTTGAAAAGAGCCACCAGAGGAAACAGAGTGATGCAGTTCAATTGGGGGGGGGGGGGGGGGGTCTTTGAACCCTCCATGATGAGACTGTTTAGGTGTGCCTGTGGATGTTCTTGTGTTAAGGTAGGCAGTGTTTTCCAACCGGACCTCTAGGTTCCCTCGGGCTCCGTGTTTCTGTTCAGGACCGTCCCGGACGAGCCCATTACCCGGGTAACGAGCGTGTTCCTGTGATTTATCACATCTAACACGGACGGCCTCACTCAAAGAGTTTGGAGGTCTTCCTGCCTTTCTCCGGGAGGGGTCCTGAGTTTCACCCTGACAGAACAAAGACCCAAACATCAAAGGGTGGAGGTGGTGAAGGCTTGCTTGGGGTGTGAAACCACAGCGGTGCGAGTTACACTGAAGCTGTGGGGGCAAGTTGGTGGTTGATGTGGGGGTGTCAGGAGGGAGGACTCTGAGATGCAGGTCTTTGAACTCAAAGAATGCACCGCTGGACAATTCTCATGGAAAAATAATAGAAACAGCAGAGAGCAAACCTCAGCGTCACGCAGACTCCTCTGCTTTTTACCTTTTTCCACAAATATGTGCAGAAATGTTTGAACTGTTTGAACATCAAACCTCTCACGCTGAGCTAAAGGCTTTAATATTTAACATTCAGTTTTGTGTTGATCAGACAAATCATCACGTTAATGCATTTTTAATAAACTTTTTCTTTCCTTTTCGGTTGTTTTCCCATTACCATATTTGTAGGAGCATAAGGTCCTTTACTTTTCTAACAAAAATCAACAGTGCGTCTTATAATCCTGGTATAATCCAGTTTTATATATACATTTTGCTTGTGTTTGCTGACCTGTTACTAATTTTCCGCTTAAGAATCGGTCCAAATGTTTTACAACGGCGTTGTCAGTCGTCTCTCATCTAAAGAGTTCAAAAGAGCAGAGAACTCAAACAGATTTAGCTTGGATTGGGAAATTATAACAATGTTTTAGATAAAACTAGGAATTAGGGCTTTTCTTCATCCGCCTCATCTCTGACTTTGTGGTCATCAAATGATGAAACGCAACAGAGAACATTCCGGTATCTCAGAAGAACCTCACCTCCGCTGACTGAAGCTGTAAATGAGTCCGATTACAGATAAACACACATAAACAAGGACTTTGCTTGAACCTCAGATGTTTATCCACAACTTTGTAGTAATATTGTGTTAAAGTTGTCATATGGTTACAGATTTTTAGGGATGAACATTTGCTTTAATGCCTGAAGCCTCAGATTTGCTTCACTGTGCAAATATTTTATGTGACATTTTCAGCATTTTTGCTTTTATTTTGAAGTCACAGGAAGTGTTTTTTGTGAATTTTTTTAAATAAATGAGAGGACGATGGAGCCATGCGGTGGATTTACAGTTGCTAAATACGTTAGAGCTGGCACCTCTACTGGGCCTTTGAACGTGTTTGCATTTTATTTTGAAATTAAGACTGAAAGGAAGATGCTACAATGAAGTTTATAAATAGAAAGTTAGAAATCGCATGATTAATATTAAAAAATATTCAATATTAACAAATAGGGCTAATAATTTGGTAAAGCTATACAGACCTCATCAATTAGATGCCAAAAATGTGTCAAAATCAAAAACTAGAAGTTGTTTTGATGCCATTTATGCTTGAAAGATCAAGACAGATCTTTTTCTAAAAGCTTGTTTATTCTCAGCTGAACTCCTAAAAAAAAAAACAGGAGAAAGAAAAGCAGCTGCAGCATAGAAACAGAATTGTGAACAGAACCTCAGAGTTTAATCAAATGACATGTGATTTGTGGGAACGATGAGCCTTTTCTGCTCCGCCAGCACAACCCATCACATCCATCCCGACTCCAGATTCAGTTTGTTAGATGAGGACAACTCTGAAGTAAAATCAGACGTAAAAACAAACAAAAAAAAGCAGTAAGTGCAGTCACAAAAGTCAATTCAAATATAAAAATACATCTGATTCATGCAGGTACACTTAACCACAACCGTAAATAGCAACCTTTGTGTTTTGATTCCCAACAGCTTGAATTCATTCAGCAGTAAATCCCCCTTCCAGAACTCTCCTAACCTGAATGTGGGTCATTCACGGCTCTTATTCCAGCCGGCCTGTTTGTAGATCGCCGAAGATACCAGATAAACACGAGAAACGTTGTGCAAGCGGACGTGTGCTCACAAGCGTTAGGGAGTCCCACCCTGATACAGATCTGGGCTTTCTCCTGAACCTCCCTCTAACCGAGGACAGAAATGAGCTTTTTTCACAGAGTTTGGTGAACTAGAAACCCTTTGACCTCCTTCTGCACATAAACAACCGTTTCCGAGAGGTCAGAGGCTTGAATGGCGAGGATGAAGTTTGTTTTTGTTTTTCTGAATGGACAACACCATGCAATCAAAATAACCAACTGAACTAGAGCTTCAGGTCCAAACAGTCCCAACTAGCGCTGATCAATCAGCCCCAAACGGATCAGACCCTAACCCAGGGGTGGGCAATTCCAGGCCTCGAGGGCCGGTGTGTCTGCATGATTTCCAGATAGTCTTGCCGTACTCATGGCTGATTACCTGGTTCAGGTGTGTCCAGCCAATTAGAACATGCCAGAGCAGGGTATGCTGGAAAACATGCAGGAATGCGGCCCTCAGTGCCCACCTCTGCCCTAACCCATACAACATTTTTCTAAGTCTTATGCCCAAAACAGTGAGCTTGGAATAATGGCCAAAAAAACACTCCATACGGAACTCCATCACTGTGTGAATGTGTGTGTTTGTGGGTGAATAGGACTGTCACTGTAAAGCACTTTGGGCCTTCTAAAAAGGTAGTAAAGTACTGTATAAGTATACGCTATTTAGCTTTAATAAAAACTAGGGATGTGAAGACAACCACATCACTAACATCACCGCGGTGATGACCAGGCTTTTTTTTTTCAAGTTCTGCATATGGTGCGTGATTGAAACTACAATAAACACATTTAAACACATTCATCTTTGCTGATAATTTACTTTTTCTGCTAGTCCTGTGTTCAGACTTCAAGGTTTTCTGGGGGAAACCTTTTATTATTGTTCTCCTTCACTCCCTCTACTCACACACACACACGTGTGCGCGTTTTCAGAAACACACACATTCTACAACAGAAGCTTCCGTCTCACGAAGAAATACGACAAATTTTACTGCGTTCTACTCATTCATTTCTTTTATAAGCTGCGTGCGTTCTTGAGTTCGCGACACAGCCGCCCGCCGGGGGATTTTGTGTTGGGGGGGGTTTATTACTGTTCTTTATTAGCGCTAGCTCCACTGAGAAAGTGGGTGTGTCTGTTAGCCTGGGGGCGGAGCTGGCAGTGCAGACTCTTCCTGGAAGGGGCGGTTGTTCATTTTGTGATGTCACAGTGTGAGAACCAGCTAATTTTCATGGATTGGGAGGGGCTGGTGCTCAGAGAGCAGGGTTTTTGGAGGAACACAGAAATTTCCGTGAACAGATCAAAATACCGCTTTGAGGAATTTCTTTATGATGAATGAACATTATAATAAACTTGAAAGCTCAAAATGTTGATTTCACATGAGAAAAAAAGAACAGAAAAGTGTAAAAATGTTCACGTCTGTATGAGAGAAGTGTATGAAGTGTGTACTGAGGAGTTTTACAGCCTTAAAACGTCTGTAGTTTGACAACTTAATTTACACATTTCGCCTAGTGTAGGTTCTTTCTTTCACATAGCTCTTGCAGAAAATGAGGGAACACTGTATTGCATAACTACCAATCTTGGATTAAAAAAAAGAGACCAGATAACATGGTCTTCCAAATAATCTGATGATTTAAGAAATCAGAGAACAATCAGATATGTGGTGAGTATATAAAGCACGGCAGAGTAAATAAACTCCAAGTGATCCAAGAGATCAAATTAATTTATGTCTGCTTTATTTAATTACACCCCCTTTTATTAATGACCGTCTTAAAAAAAACTGCAACAAAAACTGAAACATCAAAAAGGTAACTAGGAAAGCAAAGAGTCAGAACTGTGATACGAATGTTTCCCATTTGATCCGGGCTGCATGGGTGGGCCTGGATGGGAGATCAAGCGGGACCCGTCTGTTGATGAGTCTCTAAGCTTCATATTGGTGTCGTGTTTCAGCGACGGGCAGCTGATGGGGGAGCTTCGACTGTCGGACCTGCATCTGACTGAGCAGTTAATCCCTAAAATCCATAAAGATTACAGTTCAACAGTGGCTGCTATAATTCATCCCTCTGTTCCCTGTCTTTATAACTCATATGATGCTTTCTTTCTATGTCAAAAAAACATTTATATGACATCTACATGATTCTTCAAACACATTGAACACCTAGCATAAGCATAACTTTCTAACCTCTACTGAACAGGTAAATATATTCAGTTTTACATATTTATCTGCATTATAGTTTATCTGTATTTCCATTGATCAAATAACAAGAAGGTACTTTTTAAAAACCCACCATGTACAAAATAAATACCCAGTAGGTATATTATAAATACCTAGTAGGTACCACATAAGTATGAACCAAATAGTTCCACATAAATACACACCAAGTACCATGTAAGTAGACACAAAAAGTACCATGTAAGTACCCAGTAAGTCCCATAAAAAGTACCATGTCAATACTCTGTAAGTACCCAGTAGTTATAAAAAAAAGTACCATGTAAATACCACTTAACTACGCTGTAATTACTATAGTGTAAAAGAAAGGGTTCATGATGTCATACATTGTTGGTACTTTTATGGCCTCCTTATTATTTTCTATTATAGTTAAAGATTTATAATCGCTTCCATCCACAAAAGGATATCTTTCTCCACCTGAGACAACATGCTGGTTTTATGAGGAAAGGTTGGAGTTTATTGTTGATTAAATACAACTGCACAACTTACTTATAAATGTATAATTGGTCTAAACTGCATATAATTCCTTTCTAAATTTATTTTCTTTCTAAACATGTTTTATCCAAAGTTTTTTTTTTTGATAAAGGAGGATAGTTCCTCCAGCGTTTGTTCATCAGCGTTGGGCAGGTCCGTGTTTTTCTTTTGCTGAAGACAATAGTCGGTTGATAAGAGCTCCAGAGGAAAAAGAAGATCAGGAGAAGAAAGAGGAAAAGAATAAGAAGACTGTGCTGATGTTTGTTCACAGGAATGGCAGCATGAATACAGATGTTTGACAGAGATTAGACTGAAAAGAGCAAAGATATGAAGACTTTGACGGAGCCTTACCTGTGTTTAAGTATCAGAAACATCAATTGATGCTAATATCTTAGTCTATACTGTGGTAAGTTTATGCTAAGACAACTTTGGATTGCCAATTTAAAAATTGTTAGCCTGGAGCAAAAAACACAGTAAAAAAATTTAAAAATCAAATTAAACATTTAGTTAGCTTAGCTTCGGGTGGGCTAGCTTTACGGTAAACTTAGTTTGTACCGATCTAAGTTAATGTAAATGTCAACATCGACAGCTATCAAAAAAATTAAGGTTAGCCTAGGTCACAAACCAAATTAAAATTTAAAGGGCCATTAAGATGCAAAATGAACTGTTGGAGCTTCTAAATTTATTCCTCAAAAAATAACCCCAAAGCGGTATTTTGATCCGTTGACGCATTTCCGAGTATTCCTCTAAAAACTTGCACTCAAAGCACCAGCCCCTCCCAATCCATGAAAATGAGTGGGTTCTCACATTGTGACCGCCCTTTGCAGGAAGAGTCTCCGCTGCCAGCACCGCCCCCGGGATAACACAAACACCGACTCTCCCCGTGGAGCTAGCGATGATCGGCTAAACATTTTCCTTTTATATGCACAACACGCATATCCACCTTTGCAAAGGTTGTTGGTTTTCTTGGGCGAAACAGAAATCCTGCAGAAACCAAATCTAGAATTTGGTTTCTGCGGTGCTAGAAACCAAATCTAGAATGAAATGGCACCCACCAGGAGAGAAAGGCGGAGCCTCATAGATGGAGTACTTCCAGGTAGGAGAATTAGCTGTGAAAGTAACTCATATTTTATTTTAAAAAATCGTACTTTAGTGTGCCAAAAGTAATATATTATCATAAAAAAGGAAACATTTAGGTGGGTGTATTCAGACTGAAAATTTGTTCCGGCTTATTGGGGGAAACAAACCGTGGTTCACTTTTAGCGGACCAAATGTGTCCAGTCTGAATACACCCTTAGTTAGCTTAGTCTCTGCTAGGCTATGAAAACTAACTAACAGCAATGTTAACTTGGCATAAAGTAAACAAACAGCATCAAACCAGATGTGGGGATCATTGAGCAAGAACTCAAATAGAAAATCGTGTTTTCTAATGAAGACTATTTGTAACAAACGGACACCAGCCTTTCCAAAGGAAAGTTTAATCATGTTAAATTCTTTAAAATAAAAGTACAGCAAGTTTTCTCGCACTACAGTCACAGATTTCTTGTAGATGTCTAAACTAATCTTTAAGATATAGTCTCCTCCATCGCAATCGCAGCCGCATCCTCCGCTCTGACTCCCTTTGAAAGTATCAACTCCTTATCTCACGTAGACTCTTCAGGTTCTCCAAAACAAAGTTTCCTTGTTGCTAAAGCACCAAAAAATGATATTTACACTAAGGAATCATGTTACTTCTTTCATTTTAGATGTTTCCTGAGTAAAATATAAATAGTTCCAGATGTCAGAACTAACGAAAATAATTTTTTCCAAAATAAAAGTCCTAGTTTAAATGAATCCAGTTTACATTTATTTTCTGGGTTTTTTTCTATCACTAAAATCAAAGGTTTCTTTGGTGATTAAAATCACTAGTTGTTTGAGGACTCATACTTTCTACTTTTGTTCCATTTATGCCATTAAGGAGCCAAAAAACAATCCATAACTGAGCTGTCGTAGCACTGGAGTCCTAAACATGCTTCCCTGTCATTACCTGACCTTCGCAGATGACTGGAACACAGAGAAAAGGGCCATAAAGTGGCGTGAGATTTTCATGTCCCTCTGTTGGAGGTACCGCACCAAATCATGTAATGTACGAGCTTCAAGCCGTGTCACCCAGCTACTATGTGCATTTTGAACACATTGCAGGGATGATAATTGGTCGTAACTTGAGTATTCATCGGAAAAGTGAGAAAAGTTGTGGTCTTTACGTGAAATGTTCACAATGTATCACGAATGTACCACGTAAAAACCACAGAAGAAGTACAAATAAACTACAAAAAGAACACGTAAAACAACAAAAAGCCAAATCTGGTCCAAAATTTGTGCGTCAGTTACGTAATTTTAACTTGATAGGTGTACGCGCGTTACACATACGTGGAACGGTCGTAGAAAGTCCCAAATTTGTGCAAAACTCACACACAATTGCATAAGATTTATGTAGTAATTGTGTATAAACTACGCAAAATACGCGTAAACTGCGTAATTCTCAACCGACCAAAAATTTTGAACAGCTCTCGACAGACATCGCAACGACGAAGGTAAGAGAGACTTGTCTATATCACCTATGTATCAGGAAAGACCGAAATTTCAAATGTGGAAAATGTACGTAGTGACTGTGTGACACGACGAGTAAACCAATCTAAAGCCGCGCATGTCACATTTTTAATAGCTTATCAGTAAACAAAAGGCTTAATGTTGTGCCATCGCCGGTCTTTACAGTAAGTTCTGCTGCTTCTCCTGAAAAGACTTTAATCGCTCCCGGCTTAGATCCAGGACGATCAACCCGTTGGTGTTAACGGGCTTCCATTAGCGCCAAAGAGAGAACACGTGCACATTCCTGCCCGTCAGGACTCCCCGTTTTGCCCCGTCCCTGTGCTGTGTTCGCTTCCTCTGGTGGGCCTGTGTTTGTCTTTCCCAGCAGACAGGAAGCAAAGCTCAGGCCGTCCTTTCTTGTGTCTGTCATTGACGGCCTCTGTTGTCAGAGCAGCATATGAGGAGTGGTGTCAGGACAATGAGCAGCCCCCTTCTGAAGCTTTTGATCACCAGTTTGAACCCAAACTTTCTGGAGCCTCTCTCACATCCCACTTCCATGTGGAACAGATTCAGGCGACTAATCAAATTACTCTGATTATGTTAGTGTATTAATAGTCAGAGGTCTGTTTCTAACCAGGCTTGATTACCGACGTCAGACTTTGAATTGCATTTGTTTGGTCTCTCTGTGATGTTTACAGTGTTTTTGTCTGTAATCTAATCTCTGGTTATTTTGGTTTGAGATTTATCTAACAAGTTGGATGGCAAGAGGATTGCAACAAAGTTTTTGAAATGAACATGTGTAACACAAACATATCAAGACTGATGTGTCCGTCAGTCTTCTCCCATCTCCTTTAAACGCAAACAATCTTTAGAACTGCTTAGAAGTTAAAAAACAATAGTTCGGGGGAAACACATGAAGCTGCAGAAATTGAAGGTTTGATTCATTTAAAAACATGGCCGCCTGTCAGATCAACTGAAAGTGTCCACGGCTGCGATAAAAACCCCTACAGGTATGTTTTGGGATGTGTGGACTCCTGTTAGCCACACACCGACCCTCCACGCACTATAAAATGACATGCTCAGCATTAGTCAGCACTCTCAGAGAATGAACATCTTCTGGGGTGGTTTAAAATGTGCCGACCTCATCCTGCTGCTGTTGCTGCATAAAAACAGCCACATCAGAGACGGGGAACCGAAACCACAACGTGCCGACTGGAGATTTTCAGCCGCCAGCTGGATATGAAAAGACGGCTGCAACCTATTTTTAGATCCAATTAAAACTGACAAGCTCATCACATTTTAATAAAAAACGCTAAAAAGATAGAGACACAGTCATACCCCAAAAAATAAATGAACCGACAAATCCCCTCACAGGTTGGTTGCTGCAACAATGAAGACTTAAATCTGATGAAGAGCATTTACATACGAATCTTCTTTTTCTTTAGTGGATTTTGCTTCTATCATTCAACCAGGAGGACGGCCAGGACAGGTAATACTCTGTATTGTTGCGGGCTATCCTATAATTGCTCAAATTGGACTTTAAAACTTTGCTAACAAAAAAAAAACAAGCTTAGAATTGACAAGCAGTAATGAAGCTACAAAAAGTACTTCAGCATCTGCGAGGCAAGTGCAGCCAAGCACCACAGAGATGAGCACATTAGCTCCGCCTCTTCACTTTGTGTGTTCCACTGCTGCACAGGAGCACTCAGATTAAATCCATGAAAGTTCAAAATTATCCAGTGCAAGATCGCAAGACATGTTTTACTGGAATATTTTAAAAATTCAATACATGAATTGTTGGCTTAAGCTGAACAACACAATATGACATGCAATATGAACATATAAAGAATGTGGGCGTGGCTAACATAAAATCCCAGCTGCCAAGGAAATTCATAAGTTTACTTTTGGCGATTCTTCTAAAAATGACATTGATTTGTTCAATACCCCCCAGGTGACCAAAAAATAAAATGGTTGCTATTTTCATGTTTGATTTTACATTTTAGGTTTGATTTTCTTTCATGAGAGTTTAAATAAATGCGTTAACTTGGCATAAAGTAAACAAACAGCATCAAGAAATTAACCATTCTTTTGCTTTTTTAAACATGCAGAAATGACGGATATGGAACCCAAATGTGACTTTCCTGCTAAATTTCTACCGGGAACAACTGAGGTTTTGTTCTCATTAGGCTTCAGCAGCGCTTTTGAGTTTTTATAGAATGGCTGCAGGTGATGATGACACAGGAAACAACACAAACACCTCTGTGTAGAGAACCAAACAGCACGATCAGCAGATTCAGGCCAGAAGAAGGGAGATGTTTTTCCTCATCAAGGTCAGTTTTTGCAGGATAATGTTTTTTTTTCTACTGTGACACATCCTGTAAGAGCTTCCTACCAGGGAAACGACTGAAAATGCAAACACGCTGTTGAAGGAGCGAACTCCCACATGAACTCCACTGTTTAATGTGTAACTAAGCAAAAACACTAACCTGAAGCAGTCGGCTGTCCTCCAGGAATCAAACATTCTTAGTGAGGGACGCACAATGGGTGTGTATGCTCACGACACATAAAATACCACAACATGTTAACAACCAAAACCTGCTTTGCAGCTCGTTTTCATGCAAATCCACATCAGAAAAATAATTTTAAAAATCTATAGGAGCAGTAAAATAGGAGGTAGTTTGTACAGAGATGTTGTTTCAGCTCATATTTACTTCAGGTTGTTTATATTTATGTTTATCTGCCTATGAAAAGGTTTATTTTGTTCATACTTTTGACAGCTATAAAGGAGATCCTGGCTCCTGCTCATGTTTTTAAGGACTGAACTGCTTTGAAAAACAGCTGATAAAAGAGAAACCAAAGCTGCTGAAATGTTTGCCTGCAGCACAACCATGTGGTCTGTTTCGGTACTGCAGGAAAATACTTCAAATGATCTTTTGACTCAAGAAACAACCTATTTTATATAAAATTAACATATTTAATCTTTAAAGGCCCATTCCAAATAAAATTTGTGTTTCTAACATGTTCATTTTTCTCATGATGGAGGACATATATAGAGAAAATTCAAAGTATTTATTTAAAGCCTTTTGAAATAAATCGTATTTGTGACATAGAAAATATTCTGGGGGGGGAGGGGGGCACAAGCTCTCTGCTCTGCTCTATTCTGATGCATCCACTTGTAAACAAATAGATTCATGTACGTCTTTGTTTTCTGCATCTGACCTGGAATCTGGATTTAAACTGTTCTACTGGACAGCTCTGATATTGCTCACCATTTTGGTTTCACTGGTAGAGTTAGGTTGGGGTGTGAGGGACTGTAAGCTAGTGGGAGTGCTTTCAGCGTATGTGCTAGAAACCGACAAATATTTTTTATTTTAATTAAAAATGGCATCATCATAATGAAAGATTCACTGGGAATGCTTTGAAAATAGATCAATAGATGATTGAAGTGTGACGTTAAACATAAATTTAACACATTTAATCTTTGAACGGATGTTTTCTACACTAAACAAATAAAATGATTTTTTTTTGTAAGCAGGAGGTGCACTCACATGGAGCGGCGCGGGGGTGTTGTTGTTGTTGTTGTTGAGCCGGTCCTGGCTGACGGGATGACAGTCGAGCGACACTTTGTTCCGACAGGCAGCGTGACATGCATACCTGCAGCCTGCAGAGAAATGACTGGAATGAGTTCATGAAAAAGACAGAACGTGGCGAAGCAGAAAAGAAAGTTTCATCCTGCGATTGTAGTTTTACAGAAATGCAAACAATGCAATGAATCTTTCTGTAACGTTTATGCAAAACCGGAGCTCCCACGCTGCAAAAGAAAACCACCATTATGCAAATGCAAAATTTGACTTAAAACTGCAATTGAATCTTTTTAATTTAACGTCAATATCAACAAAGATGATTCAAAAAGCCGAAACTGGGCAAGAAAAGTAAATAATAAAGACCATTAAACCAACGATTATGATACGTTTTATTTAAGATGCATTAAAAACAATTCCACATATTTACAATAAAATAGACAAAAGAAAATTAGATAAAAACATACATGAAATAAATGCAATAAAATGACTTAAAGCAAATAAAATGCCACCAACTACTGAGTGTTAAAAGCCATTTTAGTGGATATTATAGCTGAATTTATAACAATTTGCTTAAAAAGGTAGATGTGAAAATTGAAAGAGACATAAAAGCACAAGCATGATCTGGAAATGTTTAGGCAGCAAAAACAAAACTGAAAAGGTTTCAGTTGAGCTGCTTCATGCGATTTAAACAACTACATTTAGATTTTTATATAGGAAAAACACTCTTGGGAGGAGTTTGGCCAAAACAAATAAACACATAGTTTTCATTGTCTAAACGACAACAAAAAATGAAAGTTTTTTCATCTCTAACTGGTTCTATGCTGTTTTATATTAATTTTGTTTGACTTTTATAGGAAAAATTCTCTTTGAGCTTGAATTTATGGCCATTTTCTGTACAAATTGTTTACGTTTCATCAAAAAATCATCTCTATTTGGGTTTAATTGACGTGAACTTGATCCCTGTCATTCAAACTGCACAGACACAAGACGATCCGGACCGCCACCGCACCAGAACTTCCATTTTTATAACATTGCAGACAAAAAGCTTTCTCTGGCGACCGGCTCTCACCCGTCCCTGTGGACTTCTTCCTCACGTGCTGACCGACTTTCTTCGACAGTTTGCACATGGCTGCTCCCATTTCCCATCTTTGTTGGCGTTGGGTGCCTCCTCGCGCGGGACCCTCGCTCGTAGGATGCTGCCCGTCGCCTCGTCTACCGTCTGCCTGAGCCGCTCGAGTGCTGAGTGGCTGATTTACCAGTCAAATGGAGGCCTCGGTGATGGACGCACAGGCAGGAGGAGGGAGGACGGACAGACTGCTGACTCAGCCGTCCACACCAACCGTCTCCTTTGTGATCACTTATGCAGCTTGTTATTACTGGAGGGGGGTCATGCTGACCGACTTCCTGTCCGTTCATTCAGCCCTTCAGCGAATGTAAGCTGTAGAAACTCTTAACGCTCACAACATTTTAGCTTTTACTCGTGAGGAATTAGTCATGATTTAGCCTTAGTCACATGACCCGTTCTGCAGGTTTGTGGGTTGTCCGGGTCTGCCGAGGGTCACAGAGAGGAGTGCAGGGGTGTCTTGCAGTTCCTTTGGGGTTTGAACAGCCACCAATGGACTGTACCATTGGCGTGGGTCTGGTAAATGTATTGTGAAGTATTTGTAAGGCCGCTTATTTGTACGTTTGCAGTATTTCTTCATGTTTAAAACATTATAACTCCAATTTAAAAACCGGCTTTTCAAGCTGACCCTGATCCGACTCAGAACACTTTTCCCATTGCACTTTTGAAGAATTTCAGATTTTATTTCTTCTCAAGTCCCATTTATTGAGCTGAAGCAATACATCAGGACAGTTTGTGTAACCAGGAGGCTGTTACTCAGCTTATTCTGTGCAGCATGATCATATTTGGGTCGTGTATCTTTTCCTCTCACATGTTTTGACCTCCATACATGATCCACAACTAAAAGAACTTTGTGTCAATATGATAAAGTGATAGTCAAACTATTCTACCTAAATAGATACAATAGATTGAAACATTTATTATTTATTTAAATAAATAATATTATTAATTGTTATTTCTTTATTTTAACTTAATATGTATTATTTTTATTTGACATTTAAAACTATAAATAAAAATCCTGTTGGCACTTATTATTCAAGCAACCAACTACAAATGTCTATTAAGACATAACAGCTTTGAAGATTCAAACCAGTCATTTGGGTCTTTTAGACAGTTTTGTTCTTTGTGGTTAAATAAAGTGTGACTTTAAGTTATTCCATTTTAATTCATTTAAAATGCCTATAAGATACCAAGGTGTATTATAATGTTACTTCATCACAAAGAAATCCTCCAAAGCGGTTTTGTTTTGATCATGCATTTCTGAATATTCCTCTAAAAACCTAAAATCTGAGCACCAGCCCCTCCCAACCCATGAAAACGAGCGGGTTCTCACATTGTGACATCACAAAGTGAGGAACAGCCCCTTCCAGGAAGAGTCTGCGCTGCCAGCCCCACCCCCAGGCTAAGACACACCCACTTTCTCAGTGGAGCTAGCGATGATCGGCTAATCACTTTCTTTTTACATTCTCGTCCATCTTTGTTTAAGTTTGGATGTCTTTTCATGGGCGAAACGTAGAAACACTGCCAAGGCCAAGTCTAGGATGATGTCATGAAATGGGCGGCACCCACAGGGAGCGAAAGGCGGAGCCACAGAGATCTAGTTATCTTTCTTCCGAGTTGGAAAATGAGCTGTGAAAACAACTATTGCATTTAAAAAAATCATTCTTTGATGTGCCAAAGGTAATATATCATCAGATAAGCCTCTTAGTTTACTCTAAAAGCCTTAAGAAAAGCACGATTTGGCTCTTTAATTTATTTAAGTGCTTTGAAAAAGGGTTTTCATGTTTAGGTTAACCCCTAACCCTTAATTGACCTGACTTGGTAGAAGTCAGCTTGTGATTGGACGTCTGTGTTTGCATCACATGGACATAAAAAGACAGACAGTAAAGACACAACAGGAAGAGAATCGAACAAAGTCCGACAAAGATTATGTTGATACCTTTTGATCAACATAATCTGGTTCTGATGCTGCAGTTACTCTCATTACTAGATTGGTTTTTCCAAACCCATTGTATCTTTTACATCTCTAGTTCGTAGGCATCAATGCAAAATGTAGTTTTTTGTTTTTTAACAACACAAACAGATTTAACATAAAAAACAGTGAAGGAATGTCAATAAAGGAAAACTCAGAGAAAAACGCACAATTGAGGAATTCGATGTCGATTTATCAGCTACAGGCCGGAAATGACCGAGAAATCCGACCTTCCTCCCTTCTGAGCCGTTTTATAACCACAAATCGAACAAATGTGGAGCAAACAATAACTTTACCTGCAGGGCAGCATTCTCACTGTCTCAATGCTCTGTCCTCGCCATCAGACTCCGTCTGTGACTCATGAGGTCATTTCAGGCGTAAAAACACTTTTCTGATCTGATCTGAAAACGTTTTAACTTTTTTTTTTTTTTAAATTATACTTTATTAACTTTTCAAGAAAAGAACACAACCAGCACAGCAGATATCTAATAGTAAAAGGTGCACACACAATTTAGGTTACAATAACATGTTGGGACGTTTTCTTAAAACAGTTACTAAATACTCAGAAATACAAAATGTGAGCCTCCTTTACAAGTATATCAGATAATTCTCGAGGAATCAAATTGACTCATAAAGTAGCATCTGAGAGAAAAAAAACAGGACATCTGCAATCATTCTGGGAAAAAAAAAAAGAATCAGAAAAACAAAAAGGCAGGACGTTTAAATCAAATGTATTTTCTTACGTTTACCATTTTGGAAAAAATACAAAAAAAACAATCATGACCTTTTACCACAAAAACGAAGCAAAAGCTCTACGCCACGGAAGCCACGTGGAAGCCAATTCAACAAGGCTGGTCAACGCCACGTCTAGTTGAAAATGTCGGAGACCTTTTAACAGATCACTGAGGCGTTCCATTGGAAAAACCTTAAGTCTCTCTGTACCACTGTGTAACGGATGGAGGTTTCATCTGTATCCATTGTAGTAGTATACATCTCCTAGCCAAGAGTAAAGGTATTTGGAGCAGCCTTTTCTGTCCAGGTAACACAGGCAAACTCCCTGACAGCCCTAAGAAAAAAAAAACGGGGTCCAGGGCAAAAGATCTATGAAAAATTTTGCCAAAATCTGACACCCAAACACAGCGGTAGTAAGATCATACAGCATTGAGTCCTGTGTAAAATTCAATACTGGTTTTCCCTGAGTTTGTTGCATGTAAATGTTTTTTGTGCAGACACAAAAGCGTTTGACCAAGTTTCAACATCAAGTTCCATTCCCAAATCTGTCTTCCAACGATACTTAGATTTCTCACTTGTAAGAGGGTTCGATGCCATTAATTGTGGATAACCGAGAGAAAGGAATTTCTTTTTGGAGGTGGTATTTTCATTAAATTTCAGAAGAAAAAATTCTACTGGGTGTAAGATTGGTTGGTCACCTGGGAGGGAGAAACAAAGTGTCTCACCTGTAGGAAACCAAAAAACTCTTGTTGTGATATTCTGAATCTATTTTGAATTTTTCCAAAAGACAGAAAAACACCTTTTTTTGAAAAAGTTGCATACAGGTTTGAAACCCATATCATGCCATTTGTTAAATATCCCAAAATCTAAGCCTGGGGAGAAGGCTACGTTTTTAATAAGAGGCTGAATCGCCCTGGAAAAGTTTTATCAACCCATTTGATTCCTGATGCTGATACATTTTAACTTTTTATTCCCATGAAGATTTAACAAATATGAAATAAATGACATTTATATTAAGCTGAATTGCATTTGCTTCAAGAAAAAACAAAGTTTTATAGAAATAGAAATAACTTCTCAGGATCTACATGATGTTTGACACAGAAAATATGATTATTTCATGAAAATCCTACAGTTTTTGATCTACTAAATAATTCCTTTAGCTTCAACAAATCCAGAGAGGACTACGACACGGAGTATTCCAAACGCTTTGGACTTTTTTCTGTCTCTTCTCGCACCGAGTCTATAATGAAGTCTGTGTTTACAGAGACGGATTCAAACGCTGCCCAGCAATTCTTAGAGCTCCGCTGCAGAAAAACAGACTTCAGAGCGCAAACAGAAGGCTGGAATTCACAAAATGAAGCTGAGCTGGCTGTGAGTGAGAAAATTCAAAATAGTAACCACTAATAGCAGGAGAATACGAGGGTTTGATCTCTTCTTTCTTGCCTCCAATGGTCTGAATTACCGCAGAATACACCACAGAACTCCATAAAAGTGATTAACGACTTTGGCTTATTTATTTAATCTATACTATTCTAAACATCTAGTTTCAAATTGAGTAACTTTCCTGTATTTTACTGCAATGAAGGTATTTGTTCTCTAATCAAACGCTAAAAGGATTCACAATTATTTCACTGCTTTTTTACAATCTAACTGTTTAGATTCTTTAGAGTGGAAGTTCATAAAACCACAAACGATCACACAACTACAACAATTTCAGAGGAAATGTTTACAGAGAAATGTGTTCAAAGCTCCTGTGTAGCCGAGCAGAACTCTGACTGTTCCCAAAGTCAACCCAACAAACTCTGGAAGGATAACCCCCAGGTAGGAAAGATGGAAGACACGCTCTACCACAACCCAAGGATGAGAAACTCTAAACAGCCATAGGGTGAGACGCTCTACCAAAGCAGATGGGTGAGACACTCTATACAGCCAAAGGGTGAGATGCTCTGCCACCGCAGGAAGTGAGTTGTTCTACCACAGCAGAAGGGTGAGACGCTCTACCATAGCAGATGGGGAGACGCTCTACCACAGCAGGTAGTGAGACGTTCTACCATAGCACAGGGGTGAGATGTTCTTTCGCAGATGGGTGAGATGCTCTACCACAGCAGTGGGGGGAGACGCTGTACCACAGCAGAGGGGTTAGATGTTGTTCCACAGCAGATGGGTGAGACGCTCCGCCACAGCAGATAGGTGACACGCTCCACTATAGCAGATGGGGAGATGCTCTACCAAAGCAGAGGGGTGACACGTTCTACCACAGCAGGTATTGAGACCTTCTACCACAGCAGAGGGGTGTGACGCTCCACCATAGCAGATGGGGAGATGCTCTGCCACCGCAGGAAGTGAGTTGTTCTACCACAGCAGATGGGGGAGACGCTCTACCACAGCAGAGGGGTGAGTCACTCTACCACAGCAGTGGGGGGAGACGCTCTACCACAGCAAAGGGGAGACGCTCTACCACAGCAGAGGGGTGAGTCACTCTACCACAGCAGTGGGGGGACACGCTCTACCACAGCAGAGGGGAGACGCTCTACCACAGAAGATTGGGGAGACGCTCTACCACAGCGGAGGGAAGACGCTCTACCACAGCAGAGGGGGAGACGTTCTACCACAGCGGAGGGAAGACGCTCTACCACAGCAGAGGGGGAGACGCTCTACCACAGCAGAGGGGTGAGTCACTCTACCACAGCAGTGGGGGGAGACGCTCTACCACAGCAGAGGGGGAGACGCTCTACCACAGCAGAGGGGTGAGTCACTCTACCACAGCAGAGGGGGGGACGCTCTTCCACAGCGGAGGGAAGACGCTCTACCACAGCAGAGGGGGAGACGCTCTACCACAGCAGAGGGGGAGACGCTCCACCACAGCAGAGGGGGAGACGCTCTACCACAGCAGAGGGGGAGATGCTCTATGCAGGTGCAGCTTTAGTTTCCAAATCTGGACTTCTTTTCACACAAATCCCAAAAGTGTGCAAAGGCGGCGTTGAACCCTCGCCATACTGCCTCACAGTTGCTATGACACGAGCTCAGGTATTTTATCACAGAATTGGGACTTAAGCCCTTCACAATCAAGGTAGCCACAAAAGGTATGAAGGCAGCAGAGCGCATGTTTGCACAGCTGTCCTCACTGAGACGTTGTGAAATTCATCTGAACCGCCGGATTCAAACTGTAACCAAAGATGTTCCCTGCCAGCCGTGCCCATCTAACCTTAACTTTATACAGAGGTCTTTAGTCACGACATCGAGAAAAAATAAAAGTCAGAACAGCAGAACCGGAACATGGGCTGCTGAGCCAGGGACTCACCGCCGCTCCTGCACAGCCACCGGACCTCCAGGCGTCCGGAGCGCCGCAGTACTTTGGAGAAACGGTCGAAGTAGCGTGAAAACCTGCGGGCCGTCCTGCCAGCGATCTGGACAAAGCCCATCCTGAAGCTAATCCGGCTGCAGTTCAGGACTTCTGTTTGAAAGCACACTGAAGAGGAGCGTCCTCCCTCCCCGGTGTGTGTGAGGTCCCCGGGGGGGTGTATCACCATCCACTGTGGGTGGGGCCCCCAGCAGCTGACAGACACGCAGAAGGAAGGCGGGCGGGCTCCAGAATTTCTCACTGAGGTTTGAAATCGGCCGCGCTGGCGTGAAAGCGCCTGGTCCACACTGATGTTCTGACTGTTCCTTTAAGGTCCTCATCTCCTTCTGCACGTTTTACTCCTTTTAAATAAAGGTTTTACATTTGAAGCTATTGATCAGTAAAACGGATAGACGTTGTTTATCAGTATCCAGATTTATTTTGTTAAAATCACTGTCAGTTTTCTCCCTTTTCTGATGTTTTTCTCTTGTCTTCTGTATCTTTAGTTCATTATTTTCATAGAAAATCTACTAATACCATTTTTTTTCTAAATATTTTAGTTATATATGGTTTATATATATCTTAGTTTTTATAATAACTTTTATTTGTTTCAGTGTCCGTCCAGGTTTGCAAATCAGGAAAGCTCAGACGAGGCTGGAGATCTGGTTACAGAGAAGCTTTCTCTTTCAGCCCATCATTAATGAAGAGACCGGAATCAAACAGTGAACCCAAACGGATGAAGACCCTCGGCTCTGATGGAAGGTTTCTGTTTCCTCGTGGATCAGCAACAGTTTAATCCTGTTCAAAGTTTACAGGTTTTTCCTCCGGTCAGGAGCTGTTGGACGGGTTCTTCCTTCCTGCTGGCAGACGATTTTTTGTTCCTCTGAGGGATCAAACTGTAAAGACGCTTCCGTGCGGGAGGAACGTCCTGCACCCGAGACGGACACTAAAGACGTCTCTTGGTGGATCTTTTTATCCAAAGTCCCACAAACTATTTGTGTTTGTAACAAAAGCAGAACCTGATCCAGAACAGTCACTACGAACATGTTGTCGGCCTTCCATGATACACGTGTCTTGTACCCAATTCAGAAGGGTTTCTTGCGTTCAGCAATCGTCGATGCCTGAATTCGATTTTCAGCAGTTTTACTTTTTTTACGCAGTTTTTACATAGTTTATATCCAAATCTTACGCAATCCTGCATGATTTTTGCAAGATGCGTAAACAAATTTGTGGGTTTCCACGACCGTTCCATGTATGTCCAACAGACTTTTCACGCATGAACCACAGATTATTTTGTTGATCTTCTAAACCCGTTTTGTCCCTTTTGGGGTCACCCGAGCCTATTCCGGCCACACCCGGACGGTGGGAGGAAGCCGGAATCTCCAGAGAAAATCCACGCATGAGAACACTGCCTTTGACGCAAAAATCCATAAATTCCTCCTGAAAGGCTGTGAAGGAGCGCAAAACAAAAAGGCTTAAGGCCGATCATCGGCTACGTTCACACTGCAGGGCTTAATGCTCAATTCCGATTTTTTTTTTAAATTAAATTTTTTTTGCAAGGCCGTTCACATTTCCGATTAAATGCGAATTTTTGTGATCTCCTGTGTGAACGTGAAATGACCCAGAAGTGACCCGCATGCGCAGAAGAGTACTCAACGGGGAACGACGTCACTGTTGTTTGCGGAAGTAGCTAACGCTAACAATGGATGTCAACAACAGTGTTGTCAACAGCGGAGCTCTTTTTGCATTAATACATTTATTTTCACAAAGGAGCCGGCACAATTACAATCTTCTCATTTTAAGAAGGCATTGGAGCCGGGATCGTCTGTACCCACTGTTGTGGAATGGGGATGTGTATGTGTGTGTGTGTGTGTGTGTGTGTGTGTGTGTGTGTGTGTGTGTGTGTGTGTGTGAGTGTGTGTGTGTAAGAGAGAGGAGAGAGCGCATACAGCGAGGTAGAGAATGAGAGGGGCAGTGGGGGCGCGCATTCATGTCGTGTGTTACGGAGGAAGGAGAACGATAATAAAAGAAGGCTCCCCCCAGAATAAATGCTGTTGACTCTTTATTAACCCGCTCTGGAGAATCTAAGGGTCCGAACGGGAAGTGAACCCCAGAGGAGGATCCGCCTTCGGTCCCCAGCGCTTCTGACCACGGTCAATAAGGGAGGGGAAAAAAAGTCATCACGGGAAAGGTTCAACACCACGCTCTGCCATTTAGCTGGAAATGTTTTCAAAAACCGCCCGGTTGCGATAAGAGCCCTGGAGTTTGGCCTGAATAGAGCTGTCACCTCAAATATTTATCAAATCTGTGACCTCGCTTCCCTTCTACTGACTGGTCTCAGCTCCATCGTCCGCCATGGTTGATGTTAATGATCTAGTTCCCGCCTACTTCATCGCAGAATGATGAAGTTTGTAGCGTATCAATGACGCAAGGGTCGGATACATGTGGCCTGGCCGTTCAGACGGAGGTCACATTTCAAAAGATCGGATACGTATCGGGTTCAGGACCACATACCCAAGTGGCCTGGGTTGCATTTGAAAAGATCGGATCTGTGTCGTTCAGACTGTCATGAAAAGATCAGGTCGCATAGGGGCAATAAAAAAATCGGAATTGGGTCGTTTCAGTCTGCAGTGTGAAGGTAGCCTCACTTTTTCTTTATTGGTCTGAAATAATCAGGTGTGGAGTACCTCAGGGTTTGATACTAGGACCTCTGATAGTTAACAAATCAAACAACTCGAGATTCAAGGTGTTAAAGCGATTAAGCACGATTATAGTTTAACCTTTACCAGGTGAGAATCTCACATGACACTCATCTTTTTAAGCCGTATTTAGCTTTTTACACATGTACAATGACTACATTTCATAACCGAAAAACAAATATATGATTTTTGGGTTATTTAGTGTGTTTTTTTGTTTTTTTCTCTCACTGAAAACTGTTGATCCACCAAAATCGAAAAGACTTAAATTGGATCGGTGCAGCTGCTTGGATGATTTATCCCTTTGAACCGATATAACCAACATTCGGTTTGTCTGAAATCTGGTTCATGAGTGACTGTTTGTGAGGTAGTAAATGGATCATTTTTGGTACGATGTAGGAAGAGTTACACGTCTGACAGACAGGACAACAACGACTGCATTGGGCAGACCGACCGTCTGCAGACATCGTGAAGGTCTGACGCAGTCATGGATCCATCCATCCATCTTCTGAACCCTCTACGGTTCACCGGGTTGCTGGAGCCTATCCCATCTAGTGCTGCGTGAAGGCGGAGTTCCCCCTCAACAGTCTGTCACGCAATTTAGAATCACCAATCAACCTATGAAGCAGCCGGGATTCGAACCTTTTTGTTTTGAGGCGAGGGTGCTAACCACTCCACCATCATGCAACTTTTCTTCTTGTGTTTAAATTCAGGTTTTATGATCATAGGATTATGATCATAAAAATGAAGCCATGAATTGTCAACTTATACCGTAACCTTTAGGTGATGTCATTTCCTGTTTGATCCTACAGATGTTTACCTCCAACCCGCTTCACAGTTTGGTTCTGTTGAACGTAAATCTTTTTCTTTTCTCCACGTGGTTCTGGATCATCGTTCTGACCCAGTTTGGATGACAACCATCATTTGTCCCTTAGACACGCTGCCAAACCAGAAAGTTCCTGAACTCCAGACATCTTCAGCTAAAGAACTCACGAGGAAACAAACCTTCCTCTTTATCTGCTCCTGGCCTCCATTGTTCCTGAAACAATGGCCGGCCGCTGAAGAACAGCCGTGCTCGCACTAGGCCATCCATTCCACGCGGGCTCCTTCTAGAACCTGTCCCACCGCATGCCACCTGCATTCCAGGTGTGAAGCATTCCTGAAGCTGTCACTCAGGGGAGGCCTGTCACTCCTCCAGAAGGGTTCTCTGATGGTTCTGGTACCAGAACCACACAGTTGGATCTCAACAGTTTTTCTTGTGTTTTTTTGCTCAGAAATTGAATAAACTCAGTTTTATTTTAAGACTTTGTGTTATTTTTGGTTTTAAACATGTGATTTTGTTTAAGTTGGGTCTGAAAAACTGAACTAAATTAGGTAAAAAATAAAGTATGTTTGGTCTGATCTGACCAAGTTGATTTGACGTTTGAAGCTTCCAGCTCAGAACTCACCTGTACAGGTGAGCCCACCCTGCAGGATGAAGGCGCAGCAGACGTCACACCAGGTGAACTCCCCGGGCTCGAACGTGTGTCCCTCCCCGGACTCCTCCTTCACGCGGGGGTCCCTCTCTCCTGGGTTGAAGATGGTCCTGACGTCCGGGGGCCGGAAGCTCTTCCTCCTGCCCCGGTGCGGTCCGCCCTCGTGCGCTTCTGCCCCGTTCCTGCCGTCGTAGCTCCTCGGTTTCGGCTTCCGTCCCTCCCCCCATGCGGCGTCCCGGCTCTCGGTGTCGCTGTCGGTGGACGGCAAGGAGGGGTGCCGGCGCACCGGCCGCACCACCATGGCGCCCTTGTTGGCTTTGGGGAACCGCATCTTGGCCCCCCGCGGCGGCCACGTCGCCTCCGGGGCCTCGTGCGGAGGACTCAGCCGCGACTTCTGGACGAACAGCGCCTGGACGCCCAGCGGGGAGTCCTCCGGGGCCGCGGGCCGCGTGGGGGAGTACTTTCCGTTGAACATCATCAGCGGGGAAATGACAGTACGCGCGTGGCGCTCCCGCCGCCTGTCGTCAGAGAGCAGGTTCAGGCGGAGGCAGGAGAGGCGCGTGAACGGGTCGGATCTCATTTCCAAGAGCCGCTGAGGCAGAAAACTGCAGGCAGCCTGAAAGCCTGAAGTGAAGCCAGCCCCCTGTGGCCAGACCAGGAACTGCACCGTCAACTTCTAGATGGTTCCAAATTTTATGAACTTTGGGACTAAAAACATTAAATGAAAAAAAAGATAAACCACAAACTTTAATAAAAATTTCAACAACAGTTTTCCCCAAAATATTTTATGTTTCTCTTTTATAGGCTAATAACTTATTTTATTTTTATTCATGTAATTCTTTGTTTTGAAACTCCCCCCCCCCCTCATTGTTTTATTCTGTTTAAATCACCCTTTATCGCAGAGGTTCCCAAACTGGGGGGCGCGCCCCCTAGGGGGGGCGCGGCGGTATTGCAGGGGGGGCGCGGTGGAGTTTTTTTTTTTCATACTTTATTGACAAACAACATAATACAATAACAATGTGAATGTCTCAGGGGGAATTGAAATGTGCACATATTGCAGAAAAATATAAGAAATAAAACAAAAAGTATATAAATATATACACATACATTTACAACATAAGACAAAAAGAATTACAGTATTACTTCAAAAATCTTGGGGGTTTAATAAATTTCAAATCTTTCAAAAATTAAATTAGTTCGAATTGCTTTTTGGTTTTGCAGGTGTTTGATAATGGTACATTACTGATTGATTTCACTCAAAAACTGCTGGAATTTAGGTTTGGAGTTTGACCATTTGGCTTTACGGATATGGAATTTTGCCAATAATAAAAACAATTGTGTGATGAAGATACAATCTTTGTCTACTTTGACATTAAGGTAACCCAGAATAATATCTTTATCTAAAAATGTAACAGTTTGTTTAGTTATATTTCCAATATAGTTTCCCACTTCAATCCAGAACTTATTTGTCTGCAGTCCACAAACAGATGATAAATAGTTTCCTCCTGAGTTCCACAGAATGAACAAAACAGGTCCATGTCCACAACAAATCTACTCAAAGTTTTTTTGGTAGGATATATACAATGCAATATTTTGAAGGACACCTCTTTTATTTTGTTATTTAGACAGTATTTATTACTAATAGTCCAAGCATAAGTCAATTTTATGTCCACAAATTTGGATTCCCAATCAAACCTCCCAGCAGGTAAGGTTGTGGTATGTAAAAGATTTCTTATTTGTTTGTTGGAAACTGAATTAACACAAATATCCACATTGTCCAAAAAAATTGTCTGGGTTCTTAATTGACTTGTGTTCTAAATTCCTTTAAACAGTTGAAGTAGACTGGTTGGAACGGCATCTAACACTATTGCATATTCTCTGGGTGGAACAGGAATACCGAATTTTAAAAGAAATTCTTCAGACGTCAGAAGATGTCCATGAAAATTGAAAAGTTGTCTGATTAAAACAATATCATTATCATACCATCTAGGAAAAAAGTGATTTATTCTTGTATTGTACATTACTGTTATTCCAAATAAAACAAGTTGTTGGAGAAAAATTATGTTTATAAAGGAGTTTCCAGGCCAGCAGGGCTTCTTTGTAAAAGTTTAAATGTTTTGTGGGTAATTCTTTTATTTTATAATTACATTTTAGCAAGAATTTAATGCCTCCCATTGTGTCAAATATATATTTGGGAAATGCATTCCAGATATTGTCTTCCCCTTTCAATAAATTACTTAACCACTTTATTTTAAAAGAGTTGTTTAAAGTTTCAAAGGTTAATACATCCATGCCCCCATGTTTTCTGGTGTTACACAAAACATTTTTTTCCTTAAGTAATGACATTTTTTCCTCCAAATAAAATCAAACAATGTTTTCTCTAATAGGTTATGTGTTTTGGCATTTCTAAAGACAGAGACACATAGACAGATCTAGAGATTCCTTCAGCTTTAGATAACAGAATTCTACCGTTCAGAGAAAGATTTCTCATTAACCACATGGTATAAGACGCGGTGGAGTTTAGAAACAAAGGATTTGTATGTTTGTGTCAGTGTGGGGGGGCTCGAAAATATTCTAATCTTCAGAAAGGGGGGCCCTGCAGAAAAAGTTTGGGAACCACTGCTCTAATGAAAAATGCTAATAACTGGAATAAATAATATATTATTTATTTAAATGTTGTCATTTTTTAGATTTTTATTGTGATTGTAAAAAGGTTTGATTTACTCTCAGAAATTCTGTTTAAATTTGTGTTTTTATTGTAAACTTCATCAAGTAAAAGTCTTTAACCCTTGTGCTATCTTAGATGACCCCACCCTTACATTGACGTGTTTTCCCTACCATGACAAAGGTGGATAAATGGTAAATGGCGTATACTTGTATAGCGCTTTTCAACCTACAAGGACAAAGCGCTTTTTACAGTCACCGACAGAACTACAGTCAACTACAAAAACCCATCAGGACACATGTCCCATGATGCATTGTTTTGTAGTCATCAGGGTAGCTTTCAGTCAGTGCAGTGCTAAATTTCCAGCTGCGTTCGCTCAGGTTGGGGTCTTGCTCCCGCCCCCTTCTCGTGATATTTTTGTGATATTTTTGCTCCGCCGGAGCAAAAACAAAAATATACGCCTCACACCAGGTGATCTGTGCAGCTTTTCATCCACCTGGGTGATCTTAAACTCGCTTATTGTCCATCTTGGGTGCTCTTATTTGGTGTCAACAACATAAATTTCCATCCGTTTTTGAGCTTTTCTCTGATCTCAGGTATCTGTAACGATTGTTCTGCTCTCCAGTGAACTATGAAAATATAGGAGTGGCTGACCGTCTGCTCTGCAGTAACTTGTGACCAGAGTTTGAATGTGCAAAAAGTCATAAGAAAGATAATCCAAAAATGGTTTCTGAATTTTGTTTCTCCTTTACTGATTTGTGGTTTAAAGAGTAAACTTTAAAAAAAAAACATTCAACACAGACTCAAAATAGGGAGCACACACTCTCTGACTTCTCCACCTTAAATTTCAATAAGTCCAGTCCAGATTTCCTGTCAATCATCTTCATCCACACTGAGGGTCTCAGCTGTTTTAGAGGAAGTGCTGCCAAGTGTCCAGCAGTAAGAAGAAGACAAGAGAAGCCGTGTTCAGAAGAACCATTGATGGGGGTTACAGAACTGTAGAATTGGAGTCTTCTTTTGGGTTTAATATAACTCAACAGTGTTAACCGAACCTTGTTAATAAGGATGTTTAAATGAGAAAACAGCGGATATAGAAGACTGAATAAACAGAAATGTATTATTGATTTATTTACTTATTGATTTTTTTGTTTACGTATTTTATTTTATTGAATGAGAGTTTTATCAGTAAATGTTCTAGTTCTAGTTAATAGTGTAGTATATGTTCCATACACATTTATTGGCTTTCAGACACTCACAAGTTGCGTGTGTGTGTGTTGAAGTGTGTGTTGAACCCTGCCTTCAGTGGCCCCCAGCTAAATTGAGTTTGAAACCCCTGGTCTAGTGGGTCTAGATGACCCAACTCCCAATGTTAAAGTGCCTAAGATAGCACAAGGGTTACAACGAATGAAACTGTTTTAGTGCTGTCCTTTTTGTGCCTCACATTGTAGAGAGTAAGAATAAAAACTTCTAATATTTTGAGTTTTTTCTAAATAAATTGATTCCACTCCAATGTTGTTTATATTTGCAAAAGGAGAAAAAATATTTCTGGCTCAACAAAATCCTATCAAAAAAACACTGTTAGTTTGACTGACTTGCTTTTTTAACTTAATTCAAGTAAATCTGCTGCAGCAGAAATTTTTTTTATCTGGCACAGGATTCGATTTTATTTTGAAGGGAACTTGTATGTGCTGTTGTCAAAAGTATAATAAATTAAAACTGCTTTAAATAGAAACATGTGGATGAATATTTTTGATAAAGTGGGACTTGGTCAGTGAGAAAATGACTGTCTAAAACAAGCATGTCCAAAGTCCGGCCTGTCATAAAATAACTTAAAATAACTTTTTGTACAAAAAACGTTCTAGAAAAAAATAAAAGCATAAATACATCAGTAAAGGACTTTTTTCATCAGCAGCTACATGAAGACAAGTGTTTTTCTCAGTCTTCAAAATGTGGCTAAAGATGCTACTTTAGGGCCCCCTAGTGGCCATAAGGCAGACATGTCCAAAGTGTGGTTTATGAAGCAACCCAGCCAGCTTTAGTGAAGTCGCGTATTTTGTGGTACAAGGACCAAATTTTGCACAGAAGGGCGATAGCCAGGAGATAATCCAAGATTTTTCAAATACATGTAATGTACATGTAATAGTATTTTGTAGGGACACCTCAAGTTTAAAGACTTCCTTTTGTTCATGAACAGCCCATATTGTTGAGATTGGGGCAACTATTTTTTGTAAGAATAAGTGTATGGCCGCCATTTTTTATTTTTCTGGTAACTAGCGTGTTTTTCTGAAAGAGAAACTAACTCCATGTCAAATTTGGTGCTCATACCACAAAATGACCGATTAGTCACCGGCTTCGCTACCTGTCAATCCTAACCCTGAAGAACCCACAGGGTCAATTTCAGCAAAAATGTTATATACATTTTATAGATTTATGTATTTATGTTTTCTTTTTTTCTTGTCACTGATAATTTTTGGCTTGTTTCTTCAACTTGGGAAGCAGCAAAGGTCAAAATGTTTTTGAAGCCCAGAAGAAAGTCCCTCTTGGGTTCTCCAGGGTTAATCCGTCCTGCAGCGTCCCTCAATAAATGTATTATTGCTGCTTGCATTGGAGGCATGAACTCTATGCATCCAGAAAAAGGCTTTAATGGGAGTTTTTTTTTGGTTTTTTTTGCAACTGAAATCTTTTACCTCCTCCGTTTACATCCCATTATTGCCCGGACACTCATCCTGAACATCTCCTAAATTGTTTATTTGAAGCATAAACACAGAACAAATACATAAAAAACATTAAAAATAAATATATTTAAGATACTGACTCATAAATTGATTGAAAAACCAATAAAATAAGATGAATCCTAACCTTAAATAGACATATTTTTACATTGAATACACAGTGATTTTCATGTTTATTGAGTTAACTGAATTTATTTAATTCCTGGATTAAATTATTCAAAGAAACTAAAAAAAATGTTTAATATTAAAATGAATTCTAAGTATTTTCTGCAAAATCTTTGAAATTTGCTATCATTTTACTTAAAAAAAAAACATTTTGGGATGTTTATCGATTCACAATAGAGAGGCAGAAACTAAAATCCCTTTCAAATTAAAATGTTTTACAGCTTTTGTAAAGTTCCACAGGCTAAATCTGAATTATGCCTTAAATGCTGCAGTAAAAATAAGAAAAAACAGACCAGATGAGACTAAATGGTAATGATAATTACCATTTTTATGTATTTATGTTTTCTTTTTTTAATAATTCACAACTAAGATTCACAGACAGACAAATTCAGCACCAATCATTTGATGGATTTTATTTTGGTTTTGGAGAAAGTGCAGTTGCTAATGGCTCTGTTTGAAGTACCACAGATTTCATTTAAAGATAAACTAAATGGTCATTAACTTCATTAATGCTACAAAAATAACTCCTCAATGTTTTTTTAAATACATTTTGAAGATAGAGGAGCTGCTTCGGCACACACAACACCAAGTCTGAATTTGGCCTGCATCTTTGAGGCGTGGCCTCCAGGAGGCGCCGTCACCTCTGGAAGGACCCCCGTCACTCCACCTCCTCCTCCTCCTCCCCGCTGTGGAGTTCTGCTTCCTGCAAAACCAGATAGTGAAGGAAAACCGTGAGTCAGTGAGTCAGGTGGCTCGTCAAAATAAGAGCATGAAACACGTACGTGTTGACTCTGCTGCTCCACCCAGTGTGAGTAATGCTGCCGAAGATACGCGGCTCCAAAGTTCAGCATGCGGCTCGAGGGGAGGGTGTCCACCGCTGACAGACGACTAGTGATCTGACGGGAAAAAACCGGCGTAGGCTCATCAAGATGTCGGTTTTCCACAAAAGGAAAAGATAAATCTCGTCTTACCTCGCACGCCACAGCGATCTGGGTTTCTGTGGACGCTTGCGGCCTCAGATCGTCCGATCTGGAGTTTCTGTAGCCTATCCTCTCCAGGAAGGTGGTCAGGAGGTTCTCAAAGAAGCTGTAGCTGAACAGAACTGTGGGGTTGACCTTTTCCTCTTCCATCTGCAGCCACACAAAAGCATGAATCACTTTGGTGGCTTTTTTCCCTCAGAAACCCCGCCTGGAGCATTTCCTACCTTCTGGTTGAGCATGTCGCCGCTCTCCCGCAGCAGCAGGCCGATCATCTTCTCCAGGTCTCCCGGAGGCCTTTGCTCGCCCTCCCCGCCGTCTGACTCATACTCATCAGTAGCTATGAACTCGATTTCATCGGCGATGCCCGTCAGACGCTTGGCCACTTTTTCAAACTCATTCTCTGCAGCTGGAGGACAAAATCTGGAGTCATCAGGGGTTTCTGACTTTTCCAAAATGGTTTTAGCTTCAGTTCAAACAAAAAACGGGGTTTCATCTGAATTAAAGTGAAATAATTATTTGGAAAAACTCACATTTTTATTCACATTTCTTTTCTGAAAATGGATCTTTTTGTATTTAGCTTTTTGTTTGTGTTTTACTTTGAAAATCTTCAGAGTTTTACTTCATAGTGACAGAAATGAGACTTTGATTTCCACTCACTTTTTTCCGGTAAGAAACTTCTGAGCAGAACTTTGGGTTCAGGTTCAGGAGCAGCTTTGGGTTCTGGTTCTGGTTCTTCTGCTTTTGGACTAATACATTTTCCGATGATGGGTATGCGCCTCCAGCCCTTTTTCCTCTTGTTCTTCCCCTTCCTGTTTGGCTCTTTGGTGGTTCCTTCGTTGTCTGGCGCCGGAGCGTTTGCAGCTGGGTTAGTCTCTGCCGGGTTAGGCTCCGCCGGGGCCTCAGGGCTGCTCTTCGGCTGCCGCCGCTGGGCAAAGGCCCTCATTATTTTATGCTCCATCGTGTTCTCTATGTCCCCCAGGTCTGAGGCGGATATGGGGTCCAGGACCGTGGCTCCAGCAGAGCCGTTGATGCCCTCCATGTGCCCGTTGGTCATGCTGGTTTACTGTAGGGGTGGGAAGCCAGCGGGTGTTAGTCAGCAGGTTCTGACTCTGAAGTGAATGGAAATGTTACGACATACTTCTGACAAACACAAAAATATGAGCAAAGTCTGCTCAGGGGATTTTCACATTAAAGGAATCAAAAATCCCCTTTGACTCCTTTTTATTATCAAAATAAAACCTCAGATTCTCTGGGAACCCCTTAATTGACAAATGTAGTAAGTCTCTGCATTTAAGAGGGTGGAAACTGTACACATTTGTGTTTTCTGTGCCATCATAACGATTAAGAGTCCTATTTAAAAAATAATGACAAAAAAGAAAATAAAAACCATCATTTCCGTTTTTATAAAGATATATTTTCAGCATTTTTCCTGGGAAGTCATGATGGGTGATTTCCAACACAAGAGGAAACTTAGTTCAGCGGAAATCGAGTCACGACAGTTCAGGCCGATTTACGACAACTGGCAGAAAAGGTTTCGACGAAAAACAAAACAAAAACAAAAAAAACTGACAAGAACCGACAGCCGCCGCGACAGAAAACTCAATATAAAGTTGGGACAAATTATTCGAATAAAAATAAAGAAGAAAGGTATTTAAGATGAAAACGCCGGAAAAGTTAAAGTTAAAACCAACAAGTCTCGGTTGTATTTTAAAAGGGACAAATTAAATGCGCTCTTTGCTCATATTTTCGTTAATAACGTAAACCAAAACTTACGTTTAATGCTGTTAGAAACCTTTGAAGACGATTTGAAGTCCAACTACAACCACTTCTGATCATCGACTAACTTTTCGACCTGCGATTATTGAGGTTTTAACCAAGAGGGCGTGGCGTAGTGACGTAGTGGCACGTCACGGATGTTTATTTTCAGAATCGAAACAATTTTAAAAGAAAGCAGGGGGGTATTTCAGAAAGCAGCTTATGCTAGCTCCCACGATAAGTTTGAGGCTAAGGAAGTTGATAACCTCAGCTTTTGGTACCAGAAATGGAGGTATGTTTCAGGGTAGGTCAAGTTGCCATGGCAACTCATGCTCTGAACATAACCTGGTCTGGAGCAGGTTTAGTTGAAGGTTAGTTTGTTTACAGAGAGGTGAAGCAGCATGGCGTGTCCATTTGAAGATGATTTAGTGGATGAAGAAGCTCAGATAATCCTTTTTCCCTGTAGGGGTGATAAGACCGCGTATGCAGCTGTGTTTAATATTTAATATTTATTTCTTTATTTAATAAGAAAAGAATTGATAATTTTTTCATAATAATTTAGTAATATTTTAATTATTTAATATAAATGTCATTTGTGATTTACTTTATTGATGTTATATTATATAGATTATTTCTGAATAGTGTTGTTCTGCAGATAAGGAAATTTCCCAATGTAAGTTAATAGTCATCTATCTATCTATCTATCTATCTATCTATCTATCTATCTATCTATCTATCTATCTATCTATCTATCTATCTATCTATCTATCTATCTATCTATCTATATCTATCTATCTATCTATCTATCTATCTATCTATCTATCTATCTATCTATCTATCTATCTATCTATCTATCTATCTATCTATCTATCTATCTATCTATGTATGGATGTTGGAAAAATAAACTTTTTTACTTTGATCTAACTTAATTATTTGCTTCAGTTAAGAATTTCATGTTTTGTTTAGTCAGTTTAAAAATAACACGTAGTTCAATTCAGACAGTTATTTTACTTTCATTCAAATTAATTAAATTAAGTAGGTGTAACTTTGGTGCTGCTGTTAGATCGGCACCGCAAGGGATTGTGGGATACCATTCCCTTTGCTTGTCTGGACGGATTTGGGTTTAAGTGTGGGTTTTTGACCAAATGTGTTTAGTTGTTTAGCTGTTTTACTGTGTTTTGTTGAGTTATTTTGTCCTACTAAGCTTATGTCTCTGCACCATGAGTGAGAGAGAGGATGATGAGTTTATATAGCACCCCTATTTGTGATCGCAATAATGGGAATTCCTAAAATAATTGTAAACTCACTGTGTTTAGCGTTTTGTTCTCTTATTTTTATAAAAATTACAACATCTGCCGGCTCAAATTTAGACATATGAGAGTTCAAGAACTATAATTAATTAAGATGGAAAAAACATTAATTGAATTGGAGTAATATGACATTTAGTTAGATAAATATGTAAATTTGAGTTGTATAAACAATTATTGAGTTTTATAGATGTAAGAAATTAGGTTGAATAAATTTAACTCAATTTCTTGTTACCAATAGAAGTAATTCATTTACGGTAAGTTGGCAAAATTGGATACGTTATATATAAATGTGTCACAAGGAAAATGGAAATAAGATCAGAAACTCGTGCGTTTACTTTGTCTGTTCTTCTACTACAAGCAGAAACTCTTTCTTTTGCTGATGCAGCCATATTTTTTTTTTTGATGGGCGTATAATCTTTATACGCCGTCATTAAAAGCTCAGACTCCGTCTCACTGAAGGGTCGCGCTCCCTTTTTTCTCTCCACGCGTTTCCATGGTGACTCCGTAAATTGGCGATCCATTGAGAATGTCTTTATGTACCTGCTGTGCACGTGCATTAACCCAGGGTTACCAAGTCGAGCGTAATTACGCCAACTCATATCCGGTCTTTGGGAACCGACATACCCAGAGTAAGCAAGTTCAGGCGGATTTTAGCCAGAGTTCAGGCTTAAAGTCAGGATAGTTTAAACATGCTTCCTGGAATAACCCCCTGGTTTTATGTATTTAATTTCAAAGAGTATAATTTTCTACCAAAGTGTTTATAGGCTACATGAATGTAGAACTTTTAAAATGTTGAATTTGTGTAAAACGTAATCCTAATTCCTTTGAGTTGTTCCATAGATTTGATGTCTCAGGTTTTAATTTTATAAGTGAGGGTTGAATTTAATTGTTGTTGTTGTGTTATTCTGTTGTAACCACACAATCAGTAAAAATAGTCTTCATTGTAAAAAAAACAAGAACAAGAAAATTCAAAAGAAATCTTTTTTTTATACGCATCTCAATTAAAACAAAAGTTTGTCAGTTAATACAGAATACATTTGATTTTATCCATTTCTTTATTTTATTTTAACATCCATAGTCTTGGTGTTCGGTTTTATAACAGCCGTAACTAGATTACTAACATGCATGAATACTAAAAATCAAATTATTAATAAAATATATCAGCTGCTATCTTTAAATAAACGGTCGGGGATTTTTTTCGTTCAAAAAGTATTACAGTTTATTTGTACAAAACATTTACAGGAATCTATTCAACTATAATAAAACAAATAACTCCATACATGTCATCATATGAATTTACTGTTTTCAGACAGTTTACTTTACAAAAAATCTTCTTTTTTTTTAATGGTTTTACTTTGAAATGATAACATTTAGTTCTAAAAAAGTAGGCAGAGGAAGCAAAAGGAGGAAATAGGTGAAATATTGTTTACTAGTCTGGACTTGTCCTGATTGAAGAGGATAAACTGTTTTGTCACAAACGAAACCAGGTCAGTCTGGAGTGACGCTGTCAGTGTCACTTCAGGTTTCTCAAGAAACAATACGATTACATTATTTTTTTAATTAATCATAAAGAGAAAAACAAAGTTTAAATCTTTATAATTTACACAAAATTGTGTCCCAAGAATAAGTGTGTCGGACACGGCCCTCGGTTGGTTCAGATCTTATTTATATGGCGGGAGTTTTTCTGCCAAACGAAAGATTTTTCACCGCTGAGACGTCGTTCCTCGGGGGCTCCATGAGTCATGTAAAACTTGACGTGACGTGTTCTCATGTGACGGTTTCCTCTGCTGGTTTTTTCCATAAGTCCTGGAAGCATCCAGACTGATGGGAGAAGAAAAATAAATACTGAATCTGCAGCTTCAGAAGTTCTTCAGTAAAAGGTTTTGGAAACATGAAAGAAAGAACCCTTCTGAAGAACACTGGGAGAAGGTTCCAGGATATGTGACAGATGCAGGGTCCCAAGTCTGTTGAGCATAGTTGTGGCCTCACCATCACTGCTGGAGTCATCAGTGTTTGTGAGGAGATGGGAACTTTTGAAAGGAAATTCCAACTAACAGGAAGGAAAACTTACATCAGACGCACAACATTTTTAATGAAACTATCAAATGTTGGTTCTAAATTTCACAAAATGTTCATCTATAAACAGAAAAAATAAATAAAACGATGGAGTAAATGATAGACGTACCGTTATACCAAATTTAAAAGTGCTAGCACACATGTTCCCACATTCAGATAACAATCTTTAAAATCGAGTTTAAAACAAACAGAAAACAAACCCTAAAGTAAATATAAGTAGGTTTGACATGTCACCAATGTCTACGGCTATTTTAAAAAGGTTTGTCGTGTTCATCTATCCATTGATATTCCGAACCTTCTCAATCAGTTTTGGGGTAATGAGGTTGCTGGAGCCTATCCTCATCACTGTTGGGGGAAGGCGGGGTTCAGCCTGGATGACATTCATCCAAAACACACTCATATTCATACCAAAGGGGGCAATTTACAGACATTGATCAACATATGAAGCATGTCCGTGGAGTGTGGGAGGAAACGCAGAACATGCAAATGCAACACAGAAAAAACCCGGCTGGGATTCGAACCATAGTTTTTTTCTGTGAGGTGGGAGCTCTTCACCACAGCATAGCTCGTGTAGATATACCTAAAAAAAATATAAATAAATTTTCAAGTCCATTTAGACACAAACATATACGCTCACTGAGTTTCAGATTTACCGGAAAATGTCAGTTTTTTTCTTGTTTATATAGGACTTTTTGTTTTGTTTTGAATTTGTAAATTAATGCCATTATTCTCATAATTTAAAAATTATGAATATTTTCTCGTAAGTTTAGGACATTAAAGTCCTACTTAAAAAATAAAGGTTTTGTTTGTCAACTGTCGTAAATTTGAACACATGCTAACAATTGTTTTTAATGCTAAAGATGATGTGACCAATAAGAACATTTTACCAAAACTATGAATCCACTTCATTCTGATGAAAACATAGATGATTTATAAAAATAAAAATAACTTGTGGTACCTAAATTTTTCTAAAGACAAAACAATGAAATGCAATGCATTGTGGTCTATAATCACCAATCTAGTGGGCATCGATGCGCACTGTTTCTTCAGGGACTTCTGGGAAATTTTGCGATTGTGGATTCGGACACCTCGACAAAATGATGAACCCCTTGATATAGTGTACTAAGTAGTGAGGGAATTCGGACAAGCTGAGAATTTTAGCACGCTAAAAAGGGAGTTTGTGACATGCTAATGTTATATTTCCTTAAATTAGTGTGTTCAGATGGAAAAAAAATTACTGTCGAAGCACAAAAGAACTGTAACAGTTAGCATATAACCTACACATAAAAATGTTTGCAGTAATAAAATGGCAACATGCTAAAGAAAAAGATGATAAACCAGAGATACGAAAAAAAAATTAGCACAATCGTTAAAACAGTTATTAGCATCAATGCTAAACCAAACTAGCTAGCAGGCTAAACCAGGACAACAGTGAGCGGGAAATGTTTAAACCTAAAATATTTAGGCATTTTAAGCAAAAAAATATCAAAAAGGTTTTATTAACATTGGATGTTATAATGTTAAGCAATAAACAAATATTAAAAACATCAACAGGCCCAAGTGTTCTTTTTATTTGCTGAATATCAACACATCCAGCTGTGCCTGTTCATCTTTTTGAAATAATTAAAGCAGCATATGAATCAAATTTTAATTCAAATTTTATCACCAACGCAAACATCACAGTAAAAAGTGGAAAGCAAACAAATAACCATATCAGCACTACCAATACATTTTATTAACATATCTTAATAAAAAATAATTTTAGTCTGTTCAAAATGTATTTTATATGATCTATTTCACAAAATGTGGACATTGCAAAATAATACTTTCTTTTATATACATCAGTTCCTAAACGATGGTAACACAAATTGCGTGTGTTTTATAGTCACTTTAAACACAAACAGTATAGTGTGACTTTCTCAAGGTCACTTTTTACCAGTAACAGATTTATTTCTGTGGGAATTCTTCTTGAAAAGAAACTTAAAAAAAAAAGAAAAAAATGAGGAAACTGCTGTGTATTAAAAGAGGGAGTTTACCAACATTCACCCAAACAGGAAGTAAATTCAGACAAACAACAGCATCACAAATCGATAAAACAACAAACTTCAAGTAATCCCATTGAAATCAGCAGCAGAAAAGAAAAATACAAAAGCAAAACACAAACAAAAACACACAACACATGCCCAACAATAGAAGAAAAGCAGCTATAAAACTTTAGAAATTATAATAATTTAATAATTTGAACAACAAGAATGCCATTCGTTTTGTAATGACCAGAAAACATATCCGAAGTAAGAAAATGCCATGCACTGTGATGAAAGACACTTGAATTCAAACGTATGCATCTACCCCATAGAAAGTGTGTAGGAATGAGTGTGGCTGTCGCTCACTTTCAGTTCAGAGCAACACTTTTAAACACAAAAACTCCAAAGGAAGCGCTCTCAATCAGGTATTTCAGCAGCCGCTGTGGAAGTCCCGTCTTGAAATAAAAGGAAATTCCAAAAATAAAAAACATTCCCTCCATTAACCAGCACATATTTGACTTTTTTTACATTTCAAAAGAGAAAAAAATAGTTTTAAAAGCCTTTATTTGTCGATAAGTAACACTGTGGGTCGCCGCTGCACCTTCAAGCAGAGTTTCCACAACGGCTAAACGCCATCCCAACAAAAACGCCAACAATTTTTTATTTTTACATTAAAAAAAAAATCACTTTTGTTAGCAACAGTTCACACCGTCGGAGATGCCACGGCATCTGTCCTTTGACATACATGCACACAAAATGAAAACCAAGAAAATAACAAGAAGAACCTCAACCGGCACTGAAGTAACATTGCACATTCAATACTCCTCTGTGCTAAATGGTCGACTATGTTAAAACATTAATGTAATGTAAACGTTTCATACAGAAATGCAAAAACAAAAACCCAAAAGGTATCCATTTATATTGCATTGAATATGGCTCAGAGGATGATGTTTTTTTTGTTTTGTTAGGTAGCTGGAGAAAACGTACGTCAGATATGTGTGTAGCGCCTCATGTCTTGTTTTTGATAACTGGCTCCGCCTCCCGCTCAGAAGAAACACGCCTGCTCTGAGGGCCCTTTTTATCTGATATGGACTTGGCGCCGTTAGCCCGCACAGGTAAAACCATGTTGGATCAGAAACAGCACGAATGAAGGAAGTTGCTGTGGGGTTCAGGGGTCGCGACCTTTTTAATTTTACTGGCTGACGTTATTCGTATTTACGCGAGACCCAGCGCATACATTGATTGAGATTCATGTCGGCCGCACATATTTAAAGTTAAAGTCCCGTTAGGCGTCACGCACCTCGGTGTGTGAAGTTTGTTCTCCGCAGTTGCCCCATCCCCTCGGATGGGGTTTGCTGAAGACACCGCCGCCCTCAGAGAGCATTTATTGTATCAACCCTAACCGCGATCCTAACCTTAACCCTTCCTCCAGGTCGGTGCGGTCAAAAAAAGTTCAGCACTGGCTGCACATTTTAAGAAAATGTCATGCAAATGGTCACTTTGTTTGTTTATTCCCCCCACATCTAGGTCAATTTTGGCCCGTCTCCCCACAATTGACTGGATATGCGAACTGGACTGAGTAGCCCCTCCCCCCTGGCGTTCCAAACAGGAAGTGCCCGTTGGCTCCAAGAAGCCAAAATCCTGTCGATTTCTATGGGCAACTCCAGTGTCTTCATGATTTCCAGATATCAGAGCTCTGCTCATGACTGGTTACCTGGTTCAGGTGTGTCCAGCCAATTAGAACAAGCCAGGGCGGGGTCATGGCAGAAAACATGCTGGAATGCGGCCCCCGGGGCCGGGAGTCGCCCGTCCCTGTTCTTGATAATCCTCATTTTTTCCCGGTTTTGGTTTGTTCTAAACTAGGCCATCGGACGACTCGTTAAATGTAGGTGGTCCTACGTCCAAAACGTTTGATTGACAGAGGTCATGTAGCCCGCTTTCAAGTGGTAGAGGTGTGGCTTTCCACTGAGCTCACTCCTGATTGGTCAGAGCGGTTGATATAGAAACTCAGGCCGACTTGGACCAATCATTAGTTACTGGCGATGTCCGTATCACAAGAAAAATGCCAACTGTATTGACCTCATTTGGTTGGAGTCATTTTCCGCGGGTGACGTCACATTCACTCGGTCCAATTCTCCTTTTTATAAGTCACCAACAGGTTCTGGTCCAGAAGCAACATGACGGTTCTGTCACGATTTGTTCATTTTGTAGACAAACAAGTTTAAATTGTGACTTTTTGGGATGTTTGTAACAGAAGCTGCTTTAAATCCAAACATAGCGATAAAGTTTGATGATTATTTAGATGGAAAAAAGTGAAAATAAAAAAAAAGTGTCACTTCTTTCTATATTTGCAGGTTTTTAACTATAAGATTCTGAACATCACTGTTCTGTACACACACACAAGCTTAGTGAAGATCAAAATATTTTTTTGTTTGCTTTAGTTAAATAAGAAAATAGAAGCTTATTGGATTTAAAGATTTTTTTTCCCATGATTCTCAGCGAGATAACTGCAACATTAAATCAAATCACACTATCTGTCACACACCTAGGTGTGTGAAATTGGTTCTCTGCATTTGACCCCTCCCTTGAGGGAGCAGCGAGCTGCAGACACAGCCGCGCTCAGGAACCATTTGGTGGATTTAATGCTGAGGGAGGCATTGGGTCCCATTTTTAAAGTCTTTGGTATGACTCGGCATGGGTTTGAACCCACGACCTTCCAGTCACAGGGCGGACACTCTACCACAAGGCCACTGTGCTGGTTATTTGACAGGAGAAACTTTCAAATGTTGGTGGACTTTTTTCATAAATGTGATTTCTAACCACGAAAAAGGTAAAAAGACGGAGAAACAAGGTAGAAAAAAAGCTGGACCCATCGGTGAGGATGGAGTGACAGCACATCAGAGTCATCTCTTTGGCACAAAGGGTTTCATGGGATAAATACAGCTTTATAAGCTTTTATTTTGACAGATTTTTTCGTTTTGACGCTGAAGCACTGAAGAATCGTGAAACGTTAGCGGAGCCGGGGGGCTCGTTGTGGCCGGTGAAATTGCACTTGCATCCTGAACTATTCAAAGTAAGACAGTCCGTCCATCAGCACAATCAATAAATAGAAACACAAATAAATAAATACAAATAAATATTGAAGCGGTCAAATCTCCGCCGCCGCAGCAGCGAGGCAGTCCAGCACTTCTCTGCAGCCAAGAGTTCGTCTCAGTTTCACTCCCTCTTATGTTCAGCTACGAGTGTGCAGAGTCCATGTGTGTGTGTGTGTGTGTGTGTGTGTTCAAACAGCCGTCTCCAGGTCCTCCTTGCTGGAAGGGGGCGGCGGCCTTCGGGAGCTCAGGTAGTTGGAGAGTTCGGCGTCTTCCTGTGCTTGGTCTGCAGGCGTCTTCCCCTGAACACAAACGACACAAGAAGATCCATCAGAACTTCTCCTGAAGCCAGAGGATTTGGAAACCCGAGGTTTTAAGAACCAAAACACACGGAGACACGGATTTGGATCAACTTTAACACTTTGTGATTCAGGGTTTCAAAATCTATAGGAATTCAACAAATATTTATGTTTTTTTTTTAAAGACATTTGGTAAATTTCTTCAGGATGTGAAACTGAGCCAACAGGTTTTTTTCCAATAGTTGAACTTTCACCTTTGTGAGCTCGCGCCATAAAAATCGCATAAAGGGCCTATTTGATGCTGTACTTAAGCCTTTCAGGGTAAATTATATCTGTATATATGATAATTTATTACCTTTGGCACACTAAAGAGCGATGTTTAAAATTAAAATATGAGTTATTTCTGCAGCTCATTTTCCAACTCGGAAGAAAGAGGACTTGATCTCTGAGGCCCCGCCTTTTGCTCCATGGGGGTGCCGCCCATTTCATGACGTCATCCTAGAGTCGGTCTCTGCAGTGTGTCTGCGTTTTGCCCACGAAAACAAACTACATCCAAGCTTTTGCAAAGTCAAATCTGAGTATTGTACACATATAATGAAATTGTTAGCATATCGGCGCTAGCTCCACAGAGAAAGTGGGTGTGTCTGATTGCCTGGGGGCGGGGCTGACAGCGCAAACTCTTCCTGGAAGGGGCTGGTCCTCACTTTGTGACATCATAATGTGAGATTGTGGATTGGGAGGGGCCAGCGCTCAGAGTGCAGGGTTTAAGAGGAATACTCAGAAATGTGAGAACTAATCAAAATACCACTTTGGGGTTGTTTATTGTTCTAATACACTTAAAAGCTCGATTTTGCATGATATAGGCCCTTTAAAAGATGTGAACGTGCTCGAAAAGTCCTGAAAGTCAGTTTGAACTACCTGATTGAATGATATTCTTTTATTTTCATGCCTTGAATGCTGAGACCACGTTCACTAATATTTTCCTAAAGACTGCAGAGGTTCTGTGTTTTCATTTCAGGCTCAGTTCTGAAAGTGAAACCAGGTTTCTGTTGATGTGAGAGTTCAACAGTTTATGAATATATTGATCAGTTTATGAGAGATGAAGTAATCCTGTTGTATAACAAATAACTTCAAACAACTGGACTAAGTGACTCCTCCCCCTGGCGCTCCAAAGGTAGTTGCCATAGCTATAGAGCCATAAACATCTGTTACTTGGTTTTTCTATCTGTCCTTCTGCTGGTAAGAATAAACTTTCTTGCTCTGATACTTTTTTAACATCTTGATAATCCTCTTTGTTTTTTTTAATGATAATTTTCTGTAGTTCAAGTTATTCAAGTTATAAACCGACGAACCATATGTCTCAATAAAAGTAGGTGGAGCCTGCTGGGCCTTATGTCCAACATTCAAAACGTTGATAGATTTAGTGTAGCCCCGCTTTCAAGTGGCAGGGGTGTGGCCTTCCAACAAGCTCACTCCTGATTGGCGAGAGTGGTTTCCATGGAAACTGTGACTCAGACTGACAACGCTGGGCTCCAACAATGGCGACTCAATCAACTTCATTTGGTCTGAGCCGAGAATAAACCATTTCCTACTCAGTCCAGTTCTCGGATACGGTTTATGGCCTGAACTGTGGCTTTAAGTGCTTTACAGCGCTGATAAGACGTTGCCATGGTGACAACATGTTAGGATGAAGCCGTGTAAGTTCAGGAAAACCTTTGGATTTTTGTTAATTGTTAAAACACCTGAAAAGAAAAAAAAAGTAGTTTGTTTTGTTTCTATTTAAACCTGCACAAAAAAACACTTTTCTGTTAGATTTCTTTCTGAAAAGCGCTTTTTCTCAGAGGATTCTGGACTTTCCTTTGGTCCTAAACGACCGTCACCAAAGCCCCACTGCCCCCCCTGCTTCTCTGGAAATCCTTCGTCTGTCTCCGTTACCTGGAAGTTGGTCTTTTCTAGCGAAGCTCCAGCTTCCACCAGTAATCTGCAAACGGCATGCTGCTTTTCTGAGGCTGCTTTGTGCAAGGCAGTGTCCCCTCTGCAGACACACAAACGTGATGCAGTCTGTTACCAGCAGGGTTTGAAGAAGCGTCACACTGACAGGAAATCAGAAAAACCACAGGAAATGTCAAGCACCGCCGCCAACACAGCCAAACACCCTGATTTCTCAAGTTTAGCTCAATACAAAACAATCAGAATTCAGCTCCAAACCAATAAAACAGGTGGAAACACCCAGAGGAATTCCAAACACCTGACATGCCAGTCCCTGACTAGTCACTGCTTTGATCTCACATGATCCAGCAGAAAACATTTTACAGGAGATTACGTCCAATCTGGACTTTGTTTAGTTTCTGATAGAGGCAAGACATTTTTTCTATTGCTTATTCCAGGATTTTAGGCCTTAAAAGGGCAAACATAAATGTTAGTTCATGAAGATACAATCTATCTTTCTTCTGTCTGATGCTACATTCACACTGGGCTCGGAAACACGCGTTCAAGCGACCACATCCAAACAAAGTCCATATGAAAATGGGCGTTTGAACTTCTCCGCATTCAAAACTATCACTTTTAAGTCTTTTTAAGTCCGTTTTTGGGCTCTCCGTCTAAACTGCACAGCCACTGAACATGTGTTGAACTTTGACCAATTGGACTTGGATTTGGTAGTGACGTACGGATGGCGTCCTTTTCAAAACAGGGAATTGCTAAATCGTTAGAAAAATAATCACAGAGAAGAAATTAGTAATTGTGATTTATGTCCAGCTGGACACCAAGTCTTTCATTTATCTGACTAGAGCTGTGAAAGAAAAACCCTGGAGCAAATTTGAAGATTCCCAGCGACGCAGTTTCACACTCAGCCTGTTCAACTAGCACTAGTATTGAGTGATAGCGACAATCCGGTATAAACATCAAATGCTAAAATACGTTAAAAACTCTGCGTTCAGTACATTTTAAACGCATCCTGTATCGGTGTGTTCGTAGCATTACAGTGATGCCCCGCCCACATGGAGGCCAGGTCATCTCCGACTGGTCAATGCAACATAAACAACCCTAACCAAACTCTGTCTCACGGTTGGTGGCAAAATCTTCTATTTTGTACCAAACAAACTGCATCCTGCTGCCTCACAGGAAACGTCCTCACAGGCATAAACACACTTTCTGACCATCGTCGGAGGGTCGGTCCTCTGAGCAGCACAGCAGACACTTCTAGGAATTTCACCCCAATGATGCCTAAAAAAACAAAGCCTACCCAGCTGTGAGCTGCACCGACCTCTGGTGGTCGGCTTGGGTTATTATAATTAATGAGATTTCCAGAGATCAAGGGTTTAGGTGTCCCCCACAAATAAACACATGCAAACAAGTAAACTTGGAAATTTAGGGAGAAAAGTCAACATTAAAAAGTCAGAAACAGGAAATTCAGACTTTTAGAGAATTTTATAATGTCTTAAGCAACATTTTTAGCAACTTCAGGTTGCGTCAAGCTCCCATGAGCTCAATTATTCACCCTGGAAGCCTATATTAAACCTAAGTCTGATAAATAATGTGAAAAGTTCAATTTTTAATAAAAGAGTGATATTTCCAACCTGAAAACCTGCTAATTGTTCATTTGTCTTTAAAATATACACAGGAAGTGTAAAAATAATCAGGTTTTAAGCACAGCTAACAGTTTTAAATATTTAAGTCGAGCATGATTTTCTGAATACAATTTAGATGCGAATTACCCAACAAATGTATAAAAACATGTATACACTTTTTAAAGATGTGTATTTTGTTTTATTTTTTAATCTTAAGATCTTGTTTTCTGGTGGCTTAGACGTGTTTTTTTCTGTTTACATACCACGGTTTTAAAAAAAGTGTAACGGGAATCAAAAAGTAGCTCGTATATTTGTCTGGTTTGTTTTGGTTTCTGAAGGTCATTTATGTGTCTTCAAAGCCGTGAAGGAGCGTGGCTTTTCTTTATTTCAGCACCCAATTCAGTTCAAAAACAGGAGTAACCAAAGAAATCGGACGTACTTCTCTCTGTCTGTCAGATCCAGGAGGACTTTAGAGGCCTAGGAGAAACAAAACAAGAAGTTTGAGAACCTTCGCGGCTTCACCTTTGACCTCTTTGCATCGGTCTGGATTAGTGAGCAGATTATCAGTCGATTCCAGAAAAGGAGCAGATAGAAAAGACTTGTTAAGTGATTTCTGCACTTGACTGCTTTCTATCTGCTCCGTTTCTAAGCGTCTGCTTCAGCCTCTTCCCACCTTGTTGCAGGATGTATCTGACCAGGTCGGTGTGTCCGTTCTGGCGATAATACTAGCATACGAGCAGCCAGCGTCTCTCACCCAGCAGACTGGCACCTCGCTACCGCCTTACCGGACAGCTGCAGACAGGAAACAGATTCTGAGTGCTGCTCCCACAATAAAAAAACAAAAAAAAAACAGCTGATATCTTGAGGTATTAGCCCAATCAAAACAACTGATAATACAGGAATTTCAACTCAAATACAATAAAAACAACAGTTGTCATGAATTGAAAATAAAACAATTAACATTTAAGATACTTTAAGTTTGAAAATATGTTTAGGTTTGGTGTAAATTTGACACAAACCTACAAAGAAAATGTCTCTTTTCTGGCTGTAGTCTCTTTTCTGAGGAACTTCGCGACATTTGAGTATTTCTAGGTTAACCAAAAAAGTTCCTCTGATTATCTTGATTGCGATTTTTCAGCCTTACGTTTCCCAGCGGTCTTTTAATTATGACTACGTATTTTCCAGACTATAAGTCGCCCTTTTTTCATAGTTTGGCAAGGGGTGCGACTTATACTCTGCAGCGACTTATATTAGAAATAAGTTGAAATAAATCCATTGTTAACCCTCCTGTTATGTTACTTTGTGAGGAACAGAGATGATGTTCTGGAGTCGGTTTGATGTATGAGGTATGTTAAATGTTAAGAGTATGTTAGTGACTCAGAGAATCCAGCAAACTTTTTTTACAATGATAAGAACTTGAAGGCTTTCTTATAATATTCTATTTTTCCAATGATTTCATAGATTCAGCATGCAATAAAATGACAACTGTTTCTACAAATATAGGATGAAAACAGAGTATTAGTTGGCCAATGATGCTTTATAAGAAAGGAATAAATAAATAAATGTAAGAAAAGAATTACTGTGAAATTATGAGATAAACAGTCTGCTATGATTGTGTCATATGAGTTTGTGAAAGTTATTAGTTCTTTCTCACAGATTTTGTCAAATAGATTTCCGTCAAATCGACTTATAGTCAGTCGACTTATCTGTGTTTTTCTACTTTATAATGCATTTTTGGGCTAGAAATGACTTATACTCGGTGCCACTTATAGTCCGGAAAATACGGTATGTTGTTATTAGCCAAAATAAATAAAAAAAATATTGTTTTCTTGAACATAGTTTCTGAAGTGGCAGGAGTTCATTAGAAATTCACCTCTGAATTGGGGGCGGGACTGTTGGCGTGAAGTAAGCCTGCCCCTTCCCCTTTCATCTGATTCGACAATTTGAATATAAAATGCGTTTTGCAGGCTTAGTTTTTCTTTTATACGTCCTTGTTGAAGAGTATTTTTATTTTATTTCTCTTTAATGTTTGCTCCTGTGATTGCAAAAAAATCCTCGTGGGTGAAACCTTTCCGCGCAAGACAATCAAGATATTCCCTTTTCTGAAGGATTTTTGCTTCTTTCAGGCATAAAATATTTTTTTCCCTGATAAGACATTCTTTTAAAATCAACATTTTCTTAATCTAATTTTTTGATAGCTAGTTTATCCAAGAGAAACATTTTTAAACCAGATTCCAATTAATGAGCTCCTTTAAAGAAATAAAACTCCTGATTATTTAAATGTAGCCCCCCGATTTTAAACAGAAAATGCCCCAACAAAATAAAACATGCTAATTGATTCTTCAAAAAATTAATTTAGTTAAGAATTTAATGTGGATTTATTTTAAATGTGACTCTTTGAAAGGAAAGGAAAAGATTTTGTTCCTATTTAAAAAGCTGAAAATACAGAAATTTAGTTTAATAAAATTATTTGAATAAATGAATAAACACATTTTAAAGGAATTATTTTTTCCTAAAAAGCTGCAATTGACTAGGAAGTGGATCAAAAATAAATGATACTAATAAAAAGCGTATATTTAGAATTTTTTGTGTAAAATAAACAACAAACCTTAAAAAATATTGCTATTTTACGCACTTTTTAAAATAATTTTTCATTTTTTGGAGCCTGTATACATTGTGCCTTTTGTTGTCTGCTTGTTTTTAATTTTAAAGTGACTTAAGCTGCATAGAAGTGCTTTTCTTGATAAATAAAGTTTGAATTATTGAACTAAATCACCCAACATTTTTGTTTGAATTTAAATAAAAAATCTTTAAAAAGCAGAAACTGCAGAGAATTTTATTGACAAACGGCTTTAATATTTAGCAAAAATGTAAAGACATACGTTTTTTTTTACAATAAACCTTCTCAAGGACAAAACCAGCTCCACTTTCTAACATTTATTTATTTATTTGATTTACTTTTCTGTTGTTTGTTCAGGGATTTCCTGCTGATGCATTTAGAAATCCCCCTTACAGAAGTATTTATTGTTTGGTTCAAAGGCTCGGTTTGCGGCTCGTGTGGTTAAACCGGTTTCAGAAATCTTTGTGCTAAAAAACACATCTTGAGTGAGGTCACAGTACCTGTCATGAGTTCAGTAATGAGAGGAGAAAATCCCGTTTGACTTCTTTACCTGCTTCCTCTGAGTGTAGAAAGCATTGAAATGTTGGACATATATTTGAGTAAATCAGTCGTTTGTGTGCGACGGCTTGACTGTATTCAAAGACGTGAACGGTCCAGCGAGTCTGTGATCGAGTCGGGAATTTTTTCTTCAGAAGGGAAAGAGGGCAGCGCCAGCTTCCTCTTTCCAGAGAAACCCGTCCAGACGAGTGTTTGTGTTTAAATACCAACAGAAAAACCTCCTCAAAGGTTGTGACTGTTTGAGGAGCGTCTGAGATGTTCTTCCATCCCGTCCTTGAGAGCAGAACTGCGTCAACAGAACCAGCTGATTTAGAATCTGATCCATTTCTGACTAATGAAGCTGCTGAACCCAAAACAACCGGGGAGGTTTGAGTGTCTCTGTGTTAGTGCATAAGTGTGTGTGTGAGTGTATTGCTTTTTACTTTGTGTATATGTGTATTGTAATGTTTGTTTTTGCGTGTTTGTGTGTGTAATGTGGACATAAATGTGTGTTTTGTGTGTAGGTTTTAGTGTGTACGCATTAATGTTGGTGTGTGTATGTGCATGTTTTAGTGTGTGTGTGTCTTACCTTGTTCATCAGTTGTCAGATTGGTCCTGTAAACACAAATCCATGAGTATTAATTGATCAGATATTTTTACATTTATTTTTTTCTGTTTTCATATTTACAGATATTCTCCTAAAATTCTCCTAAAATCAATTTTCTAAACATTTTTCCTGAGTCATTTGTAGTTTTAAATCCAACAGGTTTGAATGAAGCTTAGAAATTTGCTATACATCACTTATACCGGCAATGTATATCTTTATATCACCTCGCCCGGCTCATATGTTTAAATCACGTGGTGAATCACCCGAATCACTAATGAATTGTATATAGGCGGTTCATATTTCCTACATTGATTTTTTTTCTTTGGCGTAGTTAAATTAGTACTTCTGCGGTGGTTTTTAATCACGGTTCATTCATGATACATCTTATTAAATTTCACATAAAGGCCCCAACCTTTCTCCGTTTTCCACTTATATTCACGAATGACCATTGCAATATGTGCAAAATGTACAATATGTGCAAAATGTACATAGTGACTGTGTGACACGGCATTAAGATGTGAGAACAGCTGATGGAGCTGAGAAACCAGCTCAGGGAAGAATTAAGTTGAATCTGGTGACATCTAGTGGTTCCTGCTGAGAATTACACCTCTTACAGAAATGAAAACAAAAATCTCATTTTTGAATTTCTGTGAAATAAACAAATCTTTTAAATTTAATCAAAACGTTTTAGGAGTTCTGACTTAAAAATGAAAACCAGGAAACATAAAAATCTAAAATTGTCCCTTTTTGTTCCTTCTAGGCCTTGTAGTAATAGGAAGAAGTCTTGCCGGCGGGTTCCTACTAGATCCCTGGCATCCCAGTGGAGCCCGAACTTCAGTCTACGGGTCCCTCGTGGTCAGGATGGCTACCTCCTCCTGGCATATTTCTGTCACAGAGACAGGAGGTGCTCCTGCAGAGACAGAGGTGGGCAGAAGAAGAGGGGATGGCGTGAGCCCGTCAGGGCGTGGCTGTGGGGCGGCCGTACCTGGAGCCTTGCTCGATGCTGATAAAGGCGATCAGCTGGCGTGGCTGAAAATTACAAAAAAACACATTTCTGATGAAATGGTTTCCCGAAGTCATGTAATAAAAACAAAATTTTATGTATATTTTTGAGTGTCATGTATGTGTTATACACACACACACATATACACTCACACAGTTGGACCCTTTTTCCTGTTTGGTAACACGACAATAAATCTAATTTACGGTCTGCGGCTCATCTGTTTGCTTCTCTCCGACTAAGTTTAGATCATGTGACCACGGCTCTAATGGCCGTTTAGGTCCAGTGTTCTGCTCAGCAGCGAACCAATTCAGACTGAGAAGAAACTCAAAGTCTGATTGGGAAACAACCTGAAACACCTTGCCAAAGATAGATGAAGGCGGTTCTGGCCTGGGTCTGCTTAGGTGTATTCAGACTGAAGATCTGTTCAGACTGCGGATTAGCTTTAAGTGGCCGCCATGTGTCGATCTGAATTCATCCTTAATTTCATGTGTTTAGTCAACAAGTGAGGCACTTTTAAGTATTTTTATGGATTATTTAGTTTTATCTATTTTTTTTATGTCTCTCTTGTTTAAATTAAAGTCAGAGTTGTGGACCAGGGACAAAACTAGCTATCTAGCTGGATTTTAATCCATCCATCCATCCATCCATCCATCCATCCATCCATCCATCCATCCATCCATCCATCAATAATCATCATCCATCCATCCATCCATCAACCAACCATCCATCATCCAACCATCCATCAACGATCCATCCATCATCCATCCATCCATCATCCATCCATCCATCCATCCATCCATCCATCCATCCATCCATCCATCCATCACATAACATTTGCAGGTAGAAGTTGTTAACATGAACCCAAATAAGTTCAATAAAAAGCTTTGATTGTCGTCTGAGAAGATTCGTTTTTTCTTTTCTTTTATGTTTTCTTGGACTCACAGTCCAGGAAGCTCCAGTTGGGCGACAGTCTGCTGCTGGAACTGGTCCTGGGGACGCCTCTGCTCTCATCCTGCAGACAAAACCCAGACACTGATAATCTGGGCAGACAGCAGACGTCTGACCCCCCTACCCCCAAACGGTGAAGTGACACCAAGGGGGGCAGTGCTGCTGAGCCGTAAAACCATTTTACTGCTTTGATGAAGCTAAAAATTGAAATATTTTAATTTAAAAAAATCAGCATTTTGGTAAGAAATTTGTAAAAAAAAAAAAAAAAAAAAAAAACGGTGCAAATTCAACAATTCAAACGTTTTTGAAATATTCTACACATTTTGATCCGCTCATATCTGTGAGCACAACAGCACAACACCCCCACAAACATCACAGTGAAGACGTAAAAAGATAGAATATTAGAGTATTTTTGAAAAAAATAATGAAATTTAAACAAACACTACTCACAAACAGATTTGAATCTTCACATCATCAATAAATCAGAATTAAAATGTAAAGAAATTACCACTTTTAATGTGCATTGTTCAGTGATTTAGATTAGAATTTGTTGTTGTTGTTTTTATACATTTGTGCTTCGTTTAGGTTTTAACTCACTACTTGTACACATTTATTGACTATTTTATGCTAAATATTTTTTTATATAAAGCCATAAAGTGTATACAGTAGCAATAGTATATCATAACATTTGTTCATGAAGGGGAATTAAATTCATATTAGCCTTTCTGCTAAGGAGCGCCACCAGAACCAGAACCGGGTGGGTTCACGGATTCATACTAGATTCATTTTAGGATCAAATCTTGTTCCTCAGGAATACTATTTTGTGAGTAGTGTTCTGAGAAGCTTAAACTTTACATGTAATATTTATAATCAGTTTATTTGCCTCCAAAGCTTCTCTGTGTACCTGGTAGTGCACTCTGTGGCCAGTAGGTGGCGCCTGGTGTAAATCCTAGCAAGCACAGCAGACAGTTTTCAAGGTTAACAAGCAGCCAAAGCACTTCCACCAGAAAACTTCCACATATGGTTAAAGCGATTAGTGAGCGGCGCCTCCCGAGGGTCAGTAGGAGGCCTCGCAGCTCTTAAATAACCCACAGAAGACCATGAAATAATGATGAAGAGGAAGCAGTAATGAAGGACGGAGAGCAGACGGGTGACTTGGACGTAGACTCACCTCTTGCAGCCTGTCGATGTAAAGTCTGCAGGTTTCCAGGTCGCAGTCTCCCCTCACCACCACGATGCCCACGGGGATGGCTGCAAAAACACAAACACCGTGACAGCCACGGCCAGCAGGGGGCAGCAGAGTCGCACGGGGACGAGCCGGCTTACAGACGTCCCGCAGGCGCTCCTTGTCGAACTGCAGCCTGTCGTACTCCTGCAGGCTGATGCGGTTGACGCGCAGACGCAGGCGGTCTGGGACGGCATGAGGACTGGAAATGAAAAACAGGCACGTGAAGGACCCACCACGCACACATGCACACACAGTCACAACGGCACATGCACACCCAGTCGCACACACACACACACACATGGATCACAGGACACATCGGGTTCAACAGGTTTCTTCACTCAGATTGTAGGAGTTTGATGAAAACTTCAGCTGCAAATTTTAAGTTTCACTGCAAAAACATAAAATATCGAGACGTTTTTTTGGACGAGTTTCTACTTTAAATATATTATTACACTTTATAGGAGACTAAACTAGTCAATTTCAATTAAAATTGTTTGAAGATAATTAATCTTAAATATATTGATTAGTCATTAAATATCTCATATTTATTCACTTTTTTTACTTTAAATCATATTTATGGCAGAAGTTTGATTTTTTTTAAATGTGAAGGATCTCATTTTAAGAACAGATCTGCTTGATTTATGTGGGTGGCCGTGGTGCAGCGGTAGGGCGGTCGACCCATGATCATAAGATTGCAGGTTCGATTCCCGCCTTGCATGCCCATGTGTCGAAGTGTCCTTGGGCAAGACACTGAACCCCACCTTGCCTCTGGTGGGAGGTTGGCGCCAGTGTTCGACAGCGGAGCCGCCATCAGTGTTTAAATGTGTGTGTGAATGTGTGTGTGCATGGGTGAATGGGACTGTGACTGTAAAGCGCTTTGGGCCTTCGTAAGAAGGTAGAAAGCGCTATATAAGTATACGCCATTTACCATTTTTATGGCGATTTTGCCATTTTTAGAGAAGAAGGGACATAGTTTCTGCAGAGCGGCGGAGAAACCCCGCCCTCCTCTTCCCTGTTCCCGAGAGCTCTTTGTTTACACGCTCTTCCGCCAGCTCACAGCCCCTAACACCCCCAACTTTACATTAATGGTACAACAAAAATGGCGACCAGCATTGGAGCTATCCAGTCGTGATGTTTTTGGGCCCGCCCAGCATATTTTCTACGTCACAAATACAATCTTTTTCAAACAGCGTTTATCTGCTCCTGATTCACAACGATTTGAATAAAGAAATACTCAGAAAGACAGTTTTAAGCTTAATTTTTTCTTCATCAGAAGAATATTAAGAACACCAAAGAATTTGGTCGCAGTGGGACTTTAACAACAGCAGAACAGAAGATGGAAAGTAAATAAATATTTACACATAATGTTAAAGACAAATTTATCTTTAAATGTGAAATTCTGGTCATAAATAAGGATAGTTGGACTGTTAAGGCGCTAATGGCCATGTCACACAGATGCTACGTACATTTTGCACATATTGCACGGATGAAAATTGGTCATACATGAAAATACGCTGAAAAAGTGAGAAAAGTTGTGCTTCTTCACGAGAAATTTTCACAGATGTATCACGAATGAACCGCGTCAAAACCGCGGAAGAAGTACAAATAGACCTCGCAAAGAACAAAAATCAATGTAGAACATGAACCGTGTGGGATGTGATTCATTCGTCAATTATGTAATTTTAATGTGATATGTGCGCCGAATACACAATATAAAAGTTATACTTTGGTAGTTCATACGTGAAATGTCTGTTAGACATAGGTGAAACGGTCGTGAAAAGCCACATATTTGCCAATGCATCTCGCAAAAAGATTTACGTAATAATTGCAATCAACTACGTAAAATACGTGTAAACTGCGTAACTCTCAAACAAGCCAAAGTTTTGAAACTGAATTCATGTAAAGATCCGTCGGCCGAAACCCTTGACGGACATCTGCGCACATCGCAGGGGTGACGAACGCAAGAAAAGTTTCTCAATTACGTAGATCACACATGAAATCTCGTAAGGCTGAAATATAATTCGTGAAAAAATGTGCAAAATGTGGCTGTGTGACACGGCCTTTAGGTTTGGTTATGTTTGGGAAAAATGTATAAAATACTGTAAAACATTTCAGAGCAATACATCTAACTGTGAGAGTTTATTGCTAATTTAACGATTTCATTTCGTTTTAACCCCGGAGAATCCAGGAGCAACTTTTCTTCTGGGATTTTAAAGTTAATTTGACCATCTTTAAAATTTTAGGTAGCAGCAAAATAAAAAATAAAAATACATAAATAAAATGGGGGAAAAAAAGGTCTCATCGGTTCTTCTGCTTATTTAAGAGATCTTGCCAAACAAATTTGACGGGATCTATCGACAGATTTTTTCACTTAAAACATGATTGAATTGGAAAGATTTCCTTTAAATTGCTGAATATTTACAGATTTACCAACATGAGTGACGGGAAGCCTTCAGACCTGAAGGAGTTCACATCAAAGACGAGTGAAAAAAAAAGTTTTTGTTCCACCGAGGCTTAACGGCAACACAGATTTTCTTGGCAGGACTGGTGAGTGCAAAGCTCTGGTGCAGGACGCCAGACAGGAACGTTCAATTCAAACTGACCATGGCGGGAAAAAACAAGGAGACGAGAGGCAGAAGCGTGTCGACTTTAACATGCTGCCATTCACACAACTCTGTCCATCGCCTCCATTCACCATGACGACAGAGAACAGCTCCGTCTGACCAATATTTGATGACCTTTTGCTTTAAAGCACCAACTCAGATCAATGTGTGAGGTGTTTCAAGAGATCCGTGATGAAAAAAAACATAAACTTTAATGCTGCGTTCACTCCAGCGTCACAGGCAGCCATCGTCTAATGGCCACACGTTTTCAGGTAGAGCCTGAAAACTGACCTAAAAATGTACATGGCGACATGTAACGTAATGGGGCTTGATGTGAAATGTCAAAATGGTGCAAATTTCGCTCCAGCCTCTATTCTGATACACGACAGACTTGATGTCATAGACTTCCGGCTGGGAACAAACCACAATTCCTAATTTATCCTCCGTGATCATCTTTGCAACAGTTGGCACTTCCGTGTTTTGGAACGGATGCGACGCACGCCTCACTACCAAATCCCTCATTGGTTACAGTTCATTGGTTGAATGAAACGCCCCTTCTGTACATAGAGACCGGACTTCATAACGTGCATAGCGACACGTGAAAGCGAGGGATCTAAACGCGGAAGGAAACGCTTTCGACGCTTTTGTTCGCAAAGACTTGAATTGAAAGTGGCCGCTTGATCGCAAGACGTGGCGGCCGGTGTAAAAGCTAGCTTGACAGGTTTGAATACGGAAGCCAGAAATGCGCTTTTACAGCGAGCAGGGAGCAAGGAGGACAGCAAAACCTCTGATTTCAATGCTTTTAAAGCGTAACACACCAAACAGGCCACAGGGGGGCAGTAAAGCAACAGGACTGGTTGTTTTACTAATCCCACGGTGACATTCATACATGCGTCTGCTGTCGACTTTTTGTTAAAAAGGTGCCACATGAACACGTGTTGTCGAGGCCGGTGTGAACGTAGCACAACACAATTTTGAGCAAACTAAAAGTCGTCTCAGTGATTCGTAAAAAAAAGTAACTGAAAGAGTGCGATGATGAGGCGTCTGAGTGAAAAGTCAAATATTGGTGGAACCAGACGGATCGGAGCAGACGACTTTCACGCACCAAGTGACAGAGGGCTGAGGTACTTACACAGAGAAGGAGTCGGGGGGAGCAGAGAGGCGGCGCAGATCAGCTGCACACACCTTCTGAATACTACGGCCGCACACACGTGCACGGACACACACAAGAAGAGAGGAGGAGGAGGAGGAGGGCGAAGAGGAGGCAAGAGAATAAAAAGGTAAACGGAGGAGATAATCCAGGAAAAAAAATCAAGGGGAAGGGGGGGGGGGTGAGGGAGAGGAGGGAAAGACGGAGAAAGTAAGTGGACAAACATGGATAGCACAGCAGCAGCGCTAACACTAGAGACTGCAGTTACAGCAAGAAAATCACTAGAGCTCTCCGCTTCATGCATTACCTGTTGAACACTGAAACACCTGGAGGACTCACAGGTATAAAGACAAGATATACATATAGAGCTGTCAGTGCTGGGGGGTTAGGGTCTGCACAGCTTCAGGGTTTGTTCCTGAGCAGAAGTACGGGGTAAGATAACTGTCAAGATGAAATGTATGCTCGTAGACAAAAACAGTATCTGAAAACAACATTTAGTTTTACATTTAAATGTTTGTTGTGAATACGACTGTTCTTTTTTTTGATAGAAGACTTTTTTTTGTCTTGAATACAAAGTTTTCTGTCAAATTACTGTCACAAATACATTACAGGCATATATATTGAGTTATGAAACATCAATTCAACTAAATGCGCATGAGGCTCATTTATTTAATGACTCACTCCAATAAAAAAAAGGTGTTTTAACCAGGTCCTTGTAGCAAAACACAGAGAAAAATCATAAGCAAGGCTGCAAAAAGTCATGAGCAAAACCTAAAAAGGTCGTAATAAAAATATAGAAAAGTTGTATTCAAAATACAAAAAAGTCATATTTAAAACGGTGAAAAATTGTTTTCAAATAATAGAAAATTTATTTTGTAAAATAGAGAAAAGACGTATTTAAAATAAAGAAAATTCGTATTCAAAATAAAAAAAATTCGTATTCAAAATAGAAAAGTCGTATTCAAAACAGAGAAAAGTGGTATCTAAACTAAGCATATCAAACGTAAAACTAAATGTTTTTTTCTTCGTTTTTGTTTGTTTTTTAAGTATGCAAGTGTCTGTGCGCATACGTCTCATTTTGACACCAATCTAACTCCATAGAGAAAGTCCATTATTGGATCTCCGTCATCTGACTGGAGCTGGATGGAGATGTGGGACACTGATAGGAGTGAATGTCAGCTCGTTCAACAGACTGGATGAGTCACTCGGGTTTTTACAACCCTCCTGGCCTCGTCCTCCATCTGTGCGCCCGTGTGTGTGTTTGTGACTCACTCGTTGAGCAGGGGCACGGAGGTGCGCCGCTTGCTCTTCTGGACCATGTTGGCCTGATTTCGGAGGGAGATGCGCAGCGTGGATGGAGCCAGTCTGCACGGCTCGCCGTCCACCTGCGTATGCACAAAGTGAAGCGATGACGGAGCGAAGCATCAGCGGGCGCCGCTCTGTCAGATGATACCTGCCTTAGGCCTGAAACCTTCACTGCACAGCAGCAAGAAAGACAGCAAAACCTCCTCTTTCAATGCTTTTAAAGTGTAATATACCAATATACTGGTTGTCTTACTAATCCCATGGTGACATTCATACATGCGTCTGCTGAATGATTAACCCTTTAAAAGCACAATAACACACATTTTTTCAAATAATAACTCTTCAAGCATTTATGCAAATAACACAATTCCAACAGATTCTGGAGTGAAAAAAGCAGCTTAATGCTGATCTTCGAAGCTTTCTACACCTCAGAATCCGCTGATTTACTGCTGTAAAGTGTTGCATGGCACCACATAGCTGCTTTTCTCTGCGCCAGACTCCGTTAGAATTAGGTTATTTGTGTGAACGGTTAAGGAGTTTTGGTAATTCAAAGAACGTCAACACTGGGGATAACCGTAAAGTGTTGGAAAGTGTGTTTTATCAGGCAGCAGTGGATGCAGTTTATTTTGTCTGGACAAAAATATACTTGTGGAGTTTTTGTTGGGTTGTAGCATTTCATGGAAGACCGATTTGCAATTTCTAATGTTTTCTACTTCTCTAAAACCTTTTATTTCTGTAAAAACTAAAGAGTTATGTTTATCATGAAACCAACACTGTCAATTTTCTACATCTGACTGGATGTGGTCACCTGAACAGGTACAGTCTTATAGGTGGTCAGGATGACTTCTCTGCATTGGTGAAGTCTCTCTCCGTGGCCTCCAACCTGCAGCGCCGCCTGGTGGACAAAAGTGAAACTCCTTCTGTGAACTTAAACTTTTTTTGGGGTTGTTTTCCGTCTCCAGAAAGGCGGTTTTCCTCACCAGTGAGGCCATAGTGAAGCCAATGACCTCGATGCAGCCGTCGTCATGGCGCTGTGGCTCAAAGTCACGATGGTCGCCGGTGTTTCCCCACGGCATGGTGCCGGCGCAGTACCTACACGGGTTCAACTTTTGAATCATTTGTTTTAAACTTCGACTTTTTAAAATCAAAGCAAAACATCTCCTCACCTGGGAATGTTTAAAAAGACGATGCACTGAAATTTCAGCTCCTGGATTTTGGGTGTCAGGTCTGTGCCATCACACTGGAGAGAAACAATCGCAGAGTTACCGCAGTTTCAGGTCACTAGCAAGCTCCACTTGTTACGTTCACACCAGCCTCGGCAACGCATGTTCAAGCGTCCACTTCCACTGAACTCATTATGAAAGCGCATATGTGCACATTTCTGGGTTACGTGTCCTAAACTGTCACGTTAATGCATTGCTACGCAAGTTTTCAAGTCAGTTTTTGGACAATACGTACAAAACGCACGGACCTTGAGTGCACACTAATGCTACAGTCACATATACAACTTCCACCCCGCGATGGGGAGGCATCGTCAGAATCTTCAAGACTTCAAGCCGTATCTTAATATTTTTAAAAATCGTTAGTTGTTCATAAAAGTAGACAGCGGCCGTGAGGCACCAGCCAGTCAGGATGCCATTGTGAAATCAGAAGGCCACAGGATGGTGGCAGCTGGATCGCCAACCAGCTGCAGCTCTGATTGGACGATATGTAAATGTCTCCAGACAATGGCCGTCCATATCAAGTACCACCAGCCACCCGGCATATAAATATATGGTAATCTGCAACACTGGGCATTTGCAACTCAGATTGTTCTTGTTCTCTGCCCATCATGTGCCCGTTGCTCTTCTTCTATGATTATAGCGGAAAGCATAATGTTCCGCCTTCTTTGCATTCTTCTCAGCATCAACCCCCAATTCGTCAATACGCAGATCTTTGAGTCGCTGTGGTGCTATCAACGCCATGATGAGTTCTGTGCCGATTCTCAACAGCCCCTCGTCGAATGCCCGCGCTGCTGCCGTACGATTTCTAAAAAGTAGGACAGCATGGGGGCTGGAGGTTGGCAGTCTGAAATCGGTCGACCATCAGATGATTTCGGGGACCTTGGAGATCTTCCTGCTGCTGCTGGACTGCCACCGCGCGACCTCCAAATGTGTCCGGGCGACCACTGACCGATGTAAGAAAAAATGTCTGGTCACTGTTCACTTTGAACTTTCTCATAAAACCTCTGGAGCCGCTGCGAGGCGTGTAAAAATGCAACCTACCGCCTTCCGATTGCAAATGCCACGAGCCGAATCCGCTGAAAAACCTGCATTTAGGTTGCTGCACGGTGGCATTTTGGGAGGTGTGACCTACGTCTAAAACTGAGGACGACGTCCTTCTTTAAAACACAGAAATGTCTTTTGAAAACTGATCATGAGGAAGAAGTTAATAATTGCGTTTTTTTCTAACCTGCTGGAAATATTCGACACCAACTCTTTCATATATCGGATTAGAGCTGTGAAAGAAAAAGATTGGAGCTACGTAGATTCGTGAGATTTGCATGGCTTCGACATCTCGCGTTTAGCCTCTTCATGCACTGGTATCGGGTAGAGACAGTCCTGTGTGAAGCCGCATTCTTGAATATGTCTCAAATCGGTGAGAACGTAACATAAGATCAGTTTTCTGCTAGAAAAAAAAACTTTTTATTTCTAACCTGATGCCTCATTTTTTAGCTGAATTCGTTTTTGCTTTTTAAGAAAACTAAAAGCATAGTTTTACTTATAACAATCTGATGTTTTCAATAAAATTCGAGTCTGATCTTTCATCTCTGTACCATCCTTCACATGTGTGAGAGGAAAACTGAAGATTATTTGCTGCTTTGGTTGTGAAATCAAACACAAAAGGAGCTACATGGCATTCCTGTTGATTTTTTGCTGTTTTTGATTCTTCTGAGATTTCATTTTCATGAAAACATTAACAACTTTGGATGTAGCATCACTTTGTTACAGATTTCTGTCTATATCAGGAGGCGGCATGCAGAGAGAAGGAACCATGACATGAAACTGAATGTGAAGCCCACAGGGGACCAATAATACAGAATATTCTGTATAGTAAGCTGTAATGTGTCAGTTCACATTAACTAAAGACACGTTGATCCCCTGGTTGATGTCAGGATCTGTTAATTCCAGAAATCTGCCATTTTTATCTTAATGGTTTCTGACCTTTTAGGAGGTTTTAAATCGACCCTTCGGGCCTCGTGAGACTGAACCCCGAGCATGAGACACCTCGAACGCTGAATGACGGCGTGTTTAACCACCCGGCCGACTGGCGGCTCAGACATGTCGACATGGAAGACGATACGAGCCCGGAGGCAGAGTGTGTGTTGACACTCACCACCACTCTGACGTGCTTAGACAAATCCCTGGAGCTTCTCTGGAGGAAATCTGAGAAGGCGGCCTGCACACAAACACAAGCGCAGACGGACAAATCTAGGAGTTCCAGTTGAGCGCCGAAGCCTCGTCACAGAGGGATGACCTCCGGTCCTTCCCATCGTTTTTCCTTTCACCCCCGTTGAAAAAACTAATGACTTCCATTAGGAGTAAGGGCCCGATAAATGATTAAAAAGCTGATTTGGAGCCAAGTGACCCATAATGACACTACTTACGGATAAAGGAGGTTAAAAAAACCCACAAGTTTGAAAACTTCCCCTTCACGAGGACCACACAGATCCTTTGTTTGACCACAACCTCCTCCGTCCTAAAAACAGACCCATTCCTGCCTTTTTGTTCCCTCAGATTCCCATCGTTTTACTCATCAAGCGTCGACCGAAGGACAAAGGAGAGGAGGAGAAGACCACTCACTCCGGCATAAAACATCTTGTTGCGGAAGCGACTGTTGAACTTCTCTGGGTTCGCCTCTTCAGGAGCAAAAGCAGAAAACAAAACAGACATTGATGGCATTAATATATAATATGACCAAACACAAAGAGGCAGAGAAACGCTTACACATGCACAAACGAATGGTTAATGCTCTGTTTTTGGGGGGAGTTGAGTGGAGAAGCAGATGAAGTAAAAGAAGTAAGGGATAATGCCCGATGAGATGGCCACTATCAGAAATTAACAGGCGCTGTGGAGGCGTGAACCGACCGCCAGGTCCATTAATATCTGATAATGGACAACTATAAAGACATTATCCAGCTTATACCATGGTCACATATGAAAAAAAATATTAAATCAAATATTAGCGCTTTAATGTTGATATTTTTTATGCTGAGATTGTTTTTCACATGAATTAGACTGTATGATACGCGGTGTGTCATAGTCATGGATCTGCACCATCCAATGGAGGGGTAAAAGAGCCACAAAGGAGGGTAAAAAAGCCACAAAGGAGGGTAAAAGAGCCACAAAAGAGGGTAAAAGAGCCACAGTGAAGGGTAAAAAAGCCACAATGAAGGGTAAAAGAGCCACAAAGGAGGGTAAAAGAGCCACAATGAAGAGTAAAAGAGACACAATGAAGGGTAAAAGAGCCACAGTAGCCGCGTTTACATTGGCAAAAGTAATCGGAAAGAACGCCTGATCGGAAAGAAAATGTGTCATGTAAACGCGCCGTTCGGAATACTCTGCCCCGGTCAGACTCATTCGGATCAGAATTTCTTTCCGATCGAGATAGGTGGGTTATACTGATGGTTTATCTCATCGTGGAGCATGTAAACGGTCATTCCGATCGTGTGTCACTATTGCTCTGGGTTACGTCACGCATAGACGGTGTTTGGCTGTGAGAAAGCTTTGGAGCGCAGACGGGACCGACCAGCTCTGCGGACGCCCCGTGAAAAGCGCCGCTCCGCTGGCCCCGCTGGCTCTCCCCTCTCTTTCACCCCTCACGAAGGAGATGCAGGGAAGGAGCGCTTCGTGCCCCCCAACACTCACTCAGTCCACTGGCACCCGAGTGAACAGAGGAGCTGGATTAATAATTTTGTGTCTGGGGGGGGGGGGATGCTTTGTTACGTGTGCGTTTTGTTAAGTGTGCGTTTTGTTGTTTTGTTATGTGTGGGAGAATCCAGACTGCGAGCCGCGCCGCCGCTCTGGGTTAGCGGCTGCAGGACTCAGGAGGAACCGTGTTCAAACAGAGCTCGGGGCCGCTAACTCACAGAGTGGCTTTGGGGCGGTCTGTGTGAACTTTTCAGAGCAAAAATAAATGTCGCGTGGTGTCACGTGGATTTGTGTTTTCAGTTGTGTCCCGACAAAATAAAGGCTGATGTTATTTCCATACATTTATGTGCAGCTAATATGCAGATTGCTGCGTTTCTCGCACGGTCCTGGATTTAGTGTCCATCAAGGCTAACGTTGTTAGCCTGTCCTCAGCCTTTTCCAGCTCTGTTTCATTCATAAAACAGCACTGATCACACGGATTAAATATAACGATGAGCGAACAGGCGCTTCATAATATCCATGACATTAATAAAAGCACGTTTGGAAGATCGTCTCGTATTACGGAGCTGCAGCACATGCTGTCTGTCTGTGGCAGCGGTTTGTTTACAACGGGACCTAGTTCCGCATCCGGGTGATTTAACATTACTGCGCATGCCCAGATGATTCATTCCAAACGAAAGCGTGAGCCATGGGAACGTTTGTTCTAATCGGAAAAAGGTTTTCTGTGCCCATGTGCACGGGTGAATTTTAACCCGACCGTTGATCCGATAAAGATATTCTGCCCATGTAACCGCGGCTAATAAAGGGTAAAAGAGCCACAATGGAGTATAAAAGAGACACAATCGAGGGGTAAAAAAAGTTATAATGAAGGGTAAAAGAGCCACAATGGACAGAGTAAAAAAGCAAAATCCGGCTGAAATGGGAAAATGATGGAGGCGGGGACAGACCTCTGGACTCATGGAACTCCAGGGTGACGTGAGCATCGAAGCCCAGGCTGAAGTAGTTGTTGAACACGTCGAGGGGAAGCTGCACTCAGAGAAAAAAAAAACAGAGAAATGAGCTTCATTACAGGAGAAGTGTTCCGTTTACTCACAGTGCCGACCGCACTGATGACTCAGTCTGATCTGTAATTTGCAGCCGACTGCTGCTGTGAAAATGTCCCGCAGCTGATTTGGAAATCATTTTGCTTCAGTTGATTATTAAAAAAGTTGCAGGAAACCCTATAAAGAGTTTGAGGTAACAGGAAGTGCTTCGGAGCCCCAATCTCTCCGAACGTCATTCTAAGCAGCCATGACTGAATTTTTAATATCTTCAGTTTCCAAACACAAGCGACTTTAAATATTGCAAAGGTCTGAATCCCCGCTGACCTTCTGTGTGCCCTCCTCGGGCTGAGGAGAGCTCTTCTCCACCGACAGGTTCCACCTGTCCAGCTGCACCACCGAGCCGTCCTCCACATGACACAGAACCTTGGACACGGGTTCATCGGTGTAGCCCTGCACCAGGAGAATTTCCAAATTAAGCAAACACCAGTTAATATTTTCACAGATTAAAAAAAAAAAAAGGTTTGTGGAGTTCGCCAAGGCTCCATTCTGGGCCCTTTTATGATGGCAACATCTCAAAATAAAAGCCACACACACTAAAAAAACAGGAATCAATATGAACTAAATCCTGCATCTTTGATCCAGTTTAATTATTTCAGGTTATGGCAGCGGGATGAGCGGTATAATTGACAGAGTCATGTTTGCTCAGTGAGACTTGAGCTTCAAAGGGTCAAAGTTGAGCTCGGAGGATAAAACGTTCAGGAAAAGAGCTCAGACATCCTGGAATGTGGCTGAGTTTGTCCTGCAGATCCCACCACAGATTCCAGCTAAAGACCTGATTTATTTTCACCTCTTTTGGGCAGAAAATACCTGAGCCGGCTATCATTAGACACTTGTCAGTGAATGAGTGGAAGGCTGTCACGTCCTGTCGCTGTTTGTGAACTCTGCAGCACATGTCAAGGCTGGAAACTCACCCCACCCCAGTTGAGCGTCCTGGCGAGGTCATTTCCTGTTCCCAGAGGAAGCACAGCGACCGGAGGCTGAGGATTCATCTGCAGCTCATCGAGAGCCGACAGGATCCACCCCACCTACAGAGAGACGCGAGCTGCCGAAAACTCAAAAGAGACAAATCTTTAAAAAAAAAAAAGAATTCCAGCAAACAGACTTACGGTGCCGTCGCCGCCGCAGGCAAGGATCCTCAGATTTGGCACTTTGCGATACAGCTCCAACCTGAGAGCACAAAGCGCCATGAAAACATCTGGATTCATCACTGTTCAAACAAAAAGGGGCGTGGCTCACCAACCCCCTGCAGAGGGGATGACCACGCCCCCCCAAACAGCAGATTTACTCACGCCTCTCTCAGGCCTCCTTGGGACAGGTCGAAGACTTGTCGAGGGTTCAGGATCCACATGAACATCTGTAGGAGCTTGGCACCCTGTGCAAAGACCAACACGGCCTCACTGTGGGTGACGGGCATGCTGGGAAATGTTCTGAGACGGCCGTTTCAAGGGGTTGCCTTACCTGGTTGCCGCCACTTTTGGGATTGACAAAAACCAAGATGGGTTTCATGAGTGGCGATGGGAGGGGCTTCAGCATGAACGGGCGCCATTTCGATTCCTGAAAGCCCAAAAAACTGATTAAATTATGTAAATAAAATAAGGTGGAGGGTTTGGATCTAGATTACTTAAACATTCAGGGAGATTTTTTAACATATTTAGTATTATTTTTTACATTTGCTACGTACCACTAAATCTAGGACTGTAGTTAATTTATAGATTTTGAATGTAATTAAAAATAAATTCAGGGTGTTCAATCATAAAAATCTAAAACACGGAATTTCTGTTTGGTTTGCTATAAATGTGGCTCCTTTTTGTTTTGTTTTTTACTTGTTTTTTTATTACAGAATGTCTATGAATTCCTCAAAATGTGTTCTTTTAAATAAACTAAAATATGTTTTCTCAAATCGAAGTAGCCCCTCCCTGCTTGTCCAGTGTGAACTCCACGGGCTAAACCCGCGTTTAGCGCGTCACATGCTAGCTTTGGGCTTTCTGCCTTTGAATGTTGAGTTTTGCAGCAGAATCATTTCAACACAGTCCTTCCCTGGACTGGTGGAGTCTGGGAAATGTAGTCATAAAGTGTAATGTCTGCAAGGCAGGTGTAGTTTAGGCAGAACGCCTGACTTTAAATAAAAGTTAAAGGAAAAGCAGGAAGTTTTGGAATCTTTGCGCACACAAATGTGTGCAGTCCTCTGCTTCCATCCCTTCACTGTAGAACATGAAACACTTTTATAAACTCATTTTTGAAGTGATGAAAAATCACCCCAAAAGTGGGCGGGGCTTTGTAATGCAACATTGTATTACATACATCCACTCCTTTTTTGCTCGTCCTTCGTTTGAAAGATGTCCGTTTTTTTCTCCTGGCAGAATTCTTCAGCGAGCTCTGGGGTAGACACACATACATGGACACGCACAAACACATGCGCACACACACGCACACACACACCCCACACACACACACACAAGTTCAGTGGTTAGTTCAGTGTCTCCATGTTGGTTATGATGCTGATTAAAAGTGCAGGGAAGCATGTGATGTGACTGTGGGACTCATGTGTGTGTGTGTGTGTTAACATAGACACCGGCTCCAAGTTCCCTCAGACAGATAAGACGTGTCAGTTCAGATCACATCATATCCCAAAGCACACATGTTAACACACACAACCCGTCCGTGACAGGCCTTCTTTCAAATTTAGACCCTGCAAAGTCATTTCTCATTACGGTCAGAGAGTGACAGCTGGTGAACTTTATGGTGCGAGGCTGGACTGCGTGCGCGTACCTGTGGTTTCCTGACTTTGATTATCCACGAGGGTGGAACGATGACTCCAGCATGGGCCCCCAGTGAACATGGCTCCTCTATCTGGTGCAGCATGAAACATGTGACCTTGTTGTGGAACTGCAAAAAGAACACACGGTTCGATTGGAGGAGCAGCCACCATACAGGTGATGGCTTCATAGAATCCATAGCCTTTTTTTTGAACGTCTCAAGATGAGGAATATGTGCAGAGATTTTCATGACTCCACCTACAAGTACATTTTACAAATCTCCATAGCAACCACCTACGTTTTCATCGTTCACATAGAAACAGGATTGCATGATGTCCGTATGAAATCATATAAAGAATTTTTTGTTTTTATGACTGGGAGGCAGCCATCTTTGTGAGGGAGCGTCCATCTTTGCATTAAAGTGGCCATCTTTGTGACAAAGCGGCTATTTTTGTTAGAGTGGCCATCTTTATGAGGGAGCAGACGCCTTTGAAATACAGGTTTAAATATTCCTAATTTCGCAGAGTCTTATCCAACTGAAGGATTTTCTTTCAGTTGAGGCTAAAGAGAGGTTAGACACCAGGCACACAAAGACCATAAGTCTTGGGATTTGAACCCTCCACTAAAAGATGGGCAAATAGCTACTCAACCCGCTAATCCCCAACTCTGTCTCTGGATTCAACTGAAAGACCTAAACGGTTTAAAACTCCTTTTTTAGATGTGAAAAAAAAAAAAAAAAAGTTTTGGAGCTGAAAAAAATGATGGCTGTGACCTCATTTTTGTGAAATTTAATTGTTTATATTATTAAAATACGCCATATTTGTGAATCTGCCGTCAAAGAATTGTTATTTAAAAAGCAAATTTAAAAACAATGCTCTATAACGGAAAAACAATAAGCAGCTAGAATGGAAACGTGCTGAAGACCTACAGGAAACCTTTGACCAATAAATAGCTATTTTCTGCTCCATTTTACAGATTCATTCTTTAAAATTCATCAAAAGTGATATCCTAGATTTATTTTTCCCACTCCGTGTCACAGTTGATGAAGATTACAGAAAAAACCCTCAAAAGCAGTAACATAAAATCATTCAAATTTAGACATAAATTCAGAGTCAAAGGTGTGCTCTAGAATGGGATTTTCTAGTGTGTCCACAGATAAATGTGTTGGATTTTGGTAACTCGGTGAGTGAAGGGAGGAGTGAACAGGAGTGATGTCCTCGTGTGGGTACCAGCTGACAGCGATGGAGGACTGACTCACTCCAGTGAACCGCAGCGATCCCGCCTCGCAGAAACAAAGGATGGCCGTCGTGACGGAGAGTCCTTCACTTTGGTCAGCAGAAACAGGACCTGACTAATCTGATCCAGCTGTCAAACCTCTGTGCATTAGAGCCTCACTAGCAGATGCATTCAGCTTTAAGCGCCTTTTTTATTATTATTATTTCTTCTGCGAAAGTGTCGGTAAATGACAAAAGTCCAACTTCCTTCCGCTTTTATCGTCTGCAGGTTCGGCCGACCCGAATCCCTTTCCACTCAAATCAGTGTCAGTCAAGTTTCTTCATCTCTGTTTGTCAGAAATGTGAAGTTAAATTTAAAACCTGGAAGGTTTGGATGTTTATTTTTAAAGGTTGGGTTGTTGCCATGGTGACATTAAACAGCTGCAAAGACATGTTTGAAATTGGAGGCAGCTTGAATGTGCAAACTGCTTATTTTAAGAAACGTATAAAATACTTTTGTGGGTTTATTTGATAGAAATACGCAATATTTAACAAGATTTGAGTTAAATACAGTTTTTTTAATTAAAATGAATGTGTTTGACCTTGGTGTTGTTTCAAACTGATATTGTAGAATCATAATTGCATTTATTTAAGTCTTTTCCAGGCAGAAATACAAAAAATAAATGGCATAAATAGAGAATAATAGAAGATAAGTTCTGAATAACGATTATTTTAAATTAGGCCTGCACAATATACCGAAAATCTATCGTTATCGCAATATCCAGCTCTGCAATATGCATATCGCAAAAGACAGTGAAAATGTGTTAAAGCAAGCTTCTGGCAGCTTAAAGCATTTAAAAATCAAATAAATCCCTTTATGCATTTGACCAATCGGATGGACGCCTATTATGTTAGATGTTCGCCTGCTAAGGGGCCGAGGGTCATTTGGAGTATAATTATTAAACTGTTGCAATGAAATGGGAATGATGTTTTTGGTTATTTTGTTATTTGTTTATATACGGCAAATTATTCTGTTATCGCAATATTAATCTCTAATATCGTATATCACGAGTTCTCCTCATATCCTGCGGCCCTATTTTAAATGAACACTTAAAGGTTTAGAATTTTGTTATTAAACCCGTTTGAACCCCTTTTGTTAGATGTTTTTCTGGTTTCCTGCCGCCATTTTCAGCGGATCAAGCTGCTTTCCCAGAAGAAACAGAACTTTTCTGGACCACTCGGGTCACTCAGACCCGGTCACAGGCCACATCTGAACTTCACTAACTGAAAACATTGAAAGATTTGGAGATTCTTGGAACACTAACAACTTCAGTTTGATTTATTTGCATTGTTTTTTGCTTAAATTGACCCATATTGTTCTTTCTATAGAAGGTGTGATGTGTTAAATGAGCTAAACATCCATGTACTATGAAAACATGTTTGTTAATGTCTGTGGTAAACACAAAAAACACTTTTTAAAAAAATTGAATGCACTTAAACTGAATCTGTAGTCTGGAGGCTTTTACAGTTTGTGTTTCTTCACTTCTGGATCGTTTTTCTTCTTATCTCTTTGTTTCCAATAAATCTAAACTTAATCTGTTTCCAGAACCACAAAACTGAACTTTCTTTGATTGTGAGCCTTTTGAATGTGCAATAATAGAATTAAAATTATATTTGAGAAAATTATGACTCATATGTTCTGGACGCAGGAGGAGGATTTTTTTATTGTTGCTTTATTTGAGTCATAAAAATTCAAAAAGTTCCTTTAGTTTAAAAGTTTTAGTCTTTTCTTTTTTCTCACTTTTATTCTCCTTCCAACACGAAGTCCGCCTCCTGTCCTTTAACACACAGATTAAAGTTGGAAACAAACTCTCTGACTCCTTTGTCTAAAATTAAACTCGATATAATTTTGCTTTAAAAGGGCTGGACATTACAATTTACCGGTAAAACAAGAAAATTTGCCATTGGCAGATTTTTTTTACTCAAAAGAACAGAAAAATATTTTGTATTCTTTATTTTTTAACTTATTTTGATAAAAGAGATGATTCCCAGAGCAGATGTTCCTCTAAACTTTATTTTAATGCAAATATTAACTTAGATTTTCTTCATTTTCTGTTTGTTTATTCGCCTAAATCCAATATTTAAAACACCTACTGAGGACAGAAAGCAGGAAAATCTAAAGGTCTGGTCTCCGAGGTCAAACACGTCTTTGAGGTTCTCGGATAAAAGCGGCGATGAGTTTACTCACCGCCAGTTTACACCACGAACAGCTTATGGCGATGATTTCTTTACTGTGGAAGAACTTCTGTTGGAAACTCTGAGGAAACGGAGACTTGGGATGAGCGTCTGCAGACGGAGGAGCGGCGTTCCTGCGTTTGCGGACTCACCTTCCCACACTGTTTGCATTTGCCCTCCTGTCTGCGCCTGTGAACCCAGTGATGCCTCAGCACGTTCTGCAGTCACACAGGAGGGGCAAAAAAACAAGAAGAAGCAGCTTTTAAGGCTGCTGGTCTGTCCTGTTTGCTGGCAGAAACAGAGGAGGAAACTCACGTCTCGGAGGCATCGGGATCCCCCCTCCCTGAAGGTCGGCTTACACCTGAAGTTGATCTGCAGGGAGACACGGTCCTCATGTGTCGGCCTGAGTGTGACGCATGGGAAAAGGACCTTTACCCAGATGTGCTCCTGACTCACCTTTTCCAGCTGCTCCATGCAGCCGGAGTGAACCACGATCTTGCAGGCTGCGCATTTCCTCCTGGGAGCCGACTTCTTGAAGGAGATACAGATCACACAGGGCGGAGGAGCCAGACGCCGACATGAAAGGAAAAGGGAAAAAAAGCAGAATTCAGTCACAAAAACATTCAGATGAACACAGATTGATGCAAAACGATGGTTCTAATGACCGTCTGAAGTAAGATTTGTTTTCTTTCTCTATCTGCATTTACAGTTTCTCTCAGTGGCTATAGAACAATTCTCAGATCAGACTGAAATTCCCAAAACTATTGTTCAATCTTCACATCATGATGTCACTTGTGCACATCATATAAGCAGTTTCTCACTTCTTTGAACAAGTTACAATTGCTTTGGTCCATCCATGCAAACGATTATGTACAATTCTCTGCTCTTTGCTACTTTATCAATTGTTTATGTCATGTTGATGAAAATGTATTCTATAGTTCACTGTGCAATAGTCTTACTCCTCAAAACACCTAGTCATTAGTTCATCGTATACAATATGTCATTAACTGCAAAATGGTTGACCAAGTTGTCATAATGTGACAAACATATTTGGCTGAATTGCAAGAGCGGATATTCGCTGTGATGTGGATGAGAATTTGTGGCCTAACATACAGGAACGACAAGAGGTGTAGGAAGAACACACCAGTTCCTACTGCACTGCCTGTACTGTTATACAGAATATTGTCCTATCTTTTTTTCCCTTTGTGTTACTGTTTGCAGTGGTTTTTTTCTATGTTGGTATGACATGGTCTGTCAACAAATTACAATATGAACAACAAAAGTGTAAGTGTGAATCTTGTCCAGTTTCTTGCAATCAAACAAAAGGTTTAACTTCCATTTTACAATAATTGTCATCCAAACTTTAGCCATAGTTTCCATCAGAACCTCCCTCTAAAGTATAAACTTATATTGACAACATGACTAAGTCTTTTGACTGTCTTGTTCGTAGACAATGACACAAGGACTTGACATTCTGATGGCACTGACATGTTCAATGACATAAAGACTTAGTTTGGAGAGATGAACTGAAGATTTTGAGCAAGTTACAGGCTTTTGCAAGAAATCCATAGTGTTTTGCTGTTTGTACAAATTGTTTTGAGAAATGCACACACGTATTTGCAAACTTCAATTCTGATCTGAGAATTGGACTAAAGCGACTGAGAAAAACTGTAACACAAAGACCCGACGAAGCCAAACCGGTCCAGCCGAGGTCACGGCGGCTCCAGCCGTTTTATCCACAGAGGGGTCCGGAGTGAATGTTCTGACCGGTTCTGAGCTCAGCGTGTTGCTTCGCAGTCACTCTTGCTCCCTGCTCTTGGCGGGAAAGTCTAGACATATCAATATACTTTTGTCCAAACTAAAGGTTACTTCTCAGCGCGCTTTCAGGAGACGTTTTCCCCGATGGGAGGGGTGTGGGTGGACAAAAGGCTTCGGGTGTAAAAAATTTGGACATTTTTATCGCTGGTCCGTTTCTCTTCCACTTGTAAATAAATGAGGATCAATCATTTCCTCGTCAGTTGAGTGTGAGAGGTCCAGGAGCGCGATTAGAGCATCGGGGACGGCGCGTCCATCCGGCAGCAGCGTGTTCATCCATCATTCATTCATCCGGAGGATAATTATTCTCCACGATTATCTTCCTCAGTATATGAGGATATTTTCCTGGTGAATCTGAGTCCGCTGATGCTATTTCTCCACGCAGTGGGACAAACGTCGGTCATGGCGATTCAGGAAGCGGTGGAAATAGCCGTTAAATATTCCGTGGCGGCGGGCAAGAATGCCGACGGGACGGCGTGATCTTCATCTTCGCTCCCCTCCTCCCCAGCAGCCCCTCCTTCAGACGCAAAAGTGTCATCCAGCCGCCTTGAGCTGAGTTTTTGTAACGAACCGGCGGAGTCACGTGGCTGAAAAAAAAATCTGCAAGTAAAACTTGCAAGTGAAACCGCAAAAACTGAAACGTGAATAAACTTAAATTAACAGAAATTAAGTTTTGCGGTATATGATGGTTCTGGGAAATATCATATTGGATGGATGGATGGATGGATGGATGGATGGATGGATGGATGGATGGATGGATGGATGGATAGATAAAGTTTATTGATCACGATGGAAATTTTAGGTGGCCAGCTGCCCACACTTAAAAACATAAAAACACAATAAATAGATAAAAAGCAAATATGAACAATCACCTAAAATCAAGTCAAATTTCCCAGAATTTCAGTCTAATCAAAAAATAAAGTAGAAGCTCTGAACACAGAGCAGATTAACTATATTAAAAGTTGCAAAATAGTTGCTTTATAAAGTCAAATGGGCTTTAGATACCAAAGCATTGTTTTTATTATATAACATATTGATTCTTTCATACCTGAATAGAAATTTGGGGAAATAGTAATATCTTTAAATTAAAGATAAAAAATGTACAGATTTTCTAAAATATCTTATTTAAAATTAAAGTACATAAAGTAAAGACTTGTTTACCTTTTTATATTCAAAATACATTTGAAAAAAAGCAGTAATTATAATTTTAAAAAGAAATGAAACTTTCAAGAAACCATAATTCAGATCCAAGGAAAAAAGTGCACAAATGGTTTTTTAAATTAAAGAAAATTATTATTTTGTGTTTTTTTAGTTGTTTTGCAGAAATGAAATTTAAAAAAGCTTATGCATCATTTCTTTTTGCTTCTAAAATGTGAGTTCCCGGGGTTTTTTTGTGTCGCACAGAAGCCGTCATGAGTCTGCAGCACTCACAGCTGTCTTCAGCAGACAGGCGTCCTCCCCCAGGTAGCACAGCTCTCCCGAGCAGCTCGTCTCCATCCACAGGTGATCGCCGTTCACCGCGTTCTCCTGCAGATCACACACAAAAACAGCCGCCTCAGCGCTCCTCCTCTTTGGCGAGGCCTCTGGAAAGCCGCGAGCGTGTCGAGCAGGTAATTGCTCCCGCTGGGTGGGAGGGAAAGTTCACACGCGTGGCAATCGAAACACTACAAGACCGAGAGGCAATGTGCAAATCCCTGCTGCACGCATGATCCATGTGGAAGGAACTTTCTGTTTAAATCGTAATCAAAAGTAACCACAGATGCCGCAAAAGTATGCTAATGATGAATTCTTCAAGCACGTTAATAAGGCAGAACATCTCGACCGGCATCTGCATCCTCAGAGCTGCAGAAACGGACAAATACTTTTGGTTTTGTATGGATTTATTAGAGCTGCGTCTCACAGAGATGTAAAGGTTAGCGATGACGTGCTGGAAGTGTTCCTGCAGACAGAAGCTCAAGGGAAAACTCTTCTCCAGCTCCAATTAATAATAGAGCAGATTGTATTTACTGTTCATTATTATTGCATGACTTTGGTGTCGTTAAAGCGTTCTTCGCATTTCCCTTTTTTTTTAAATCAGAAACAAATTTAAGGGGGAGAGGACTTGATTTCCTATCAAATATGGATAACGTGTTCATTTCAAGATAGACTTTTGTCACAATAGTTACATTGAGTTTAGTTTCTCTGAGTTTTGACAGCACTATATTATTCAAACATGTGGAAAGTATTAAACTAGTTCAAGATGTATCTGGAAAACATGAAATAGTTCGTGCCAACTGCTAACTTCTCATCTGGGTTTACAGAAATTACTTGTGGAGTTCCCCAAGGCTCCATCCTGGGGTCACTTCTAATTAACATCTGCATGCTGCCACTGGCCCAGGTTATACAGTAGTTATAAATATGCAGATAACACACAGATATACATTACATTGACACCAGGATCCCGGGATCCTCTAAATGACTAAGCGCCAACGGTCCCGCCCACAACTCAGAGGGGAATTTCTAATGAGTACTTGCCACTCAAGTGGCCGGGACAGGCTCCGGCAGCCCCGTGACCCCGAAAGGGAAAAACGGAATAGAAAATGAATGAATGGATGAACTTGACTGTCTGCAGAAACGGTCAGGTGACAAATGATTTTTTTGAAAAAAATGAAATTTTTCTTTTATAATTTTGCCTAAAAACGGCATAATTATGATTAAAAGGCCACTGGGAACGCTTGGAATCTTCTCTCTGAGTTACAGATCACTTCTCTACCGTCATGTTCAGCAGTTCCATCTCTAGATTAACATTGAATTCAATGTTTTACTGATTTCTTTGGATTGAACTAGAACAGGTGTTTAGGAAGAAAGGCGAAAATTTGCCTGAAAATGTAAAAAAAAAAAAAAAAGATTTTCAGGGGCAGCCCATGGTATTCGAGGTTAAAAATAAAATACCATATGAAAATCTTAGCTGTCCATTTGTCTGTCTAATGCACAGCTGCCGTGTTTCCGTTTCCTCCTGACATTTTCTTCAGCTCTGCGACATTTCTCAGACGAGCAGAAGACATTTGAAATCGGCTTTGGGGATTTCAATGATTCAGGTTTGGTAAATAAAATCCATTAAGCTTTACAGAGCGGGGGGAAAAAAAAGTTGTGTGTCGTGACTGAAAACTTTCCATTCTCCCATCAAAGGAGGGATCTTTTTTCTGCAATCAGACAGAGAACTCCACCTTCTGTCGAAAGGATTCGGCTAACAAATCTCTCACAGAGAGGAGCATGCTAAGGAGAACGTCTGACCGTCCAGTCCACGCAGGTCCGCAGGTCCTTTGTGGGTCCGTTGGAAGCTGGGGGGAGTGACGGCTGGGGGGGGCCGAGGTAATGGAGGCCAGAACGGGAGATCGCCTTCCTAAAAAAACAACAAACCAGAAGGAAGAAACATTTAAAACCCAGCAATCACAAGCTGAGCTGACGCAGAAATCCGCAGAGCGCGCTTTCATCTCCAACACCACAGACCGATTTATTTGGGTGATTCATTATTCATAGGACGGGGCCACATTTCAGCCGGCTCAGCTGGAGTTATTTGTTTGAGAACAGCTTGGAGCAGAGACTGACAGCAGCTGCAGAAGAGAAAAAGTTGGAGATGATCTGTTGTGCTGGAGGATGAGTCAGCAGACATCTCTCCCTTCAGTCGGTCTGTCGCCGACTTCCTGTGCTCATTTTCTTCAATAACACGTTTGTTTCTCCGGTTTTTAACGTGTTCCAGTAAGTGAAGCACACAAACGACGTGCAGGACTGAAAAAGCGTCTCCTGTCAAGATCGCCTTCATCAAAAAAATAAATAAATGCATCAGACAGAAAAACCTTTTGACTGTGACATTTTTCATAGTCAGGTGGTTTGTTTTTGTGTTGCATCTGCATTAAAAGTGTGATTTTAGAAGTTAAAAAAACACGTCTATGAAGACTCTCATTCATCCAGGTTGATTCCATCATAGCAGTAGGTTTAAAGGTTGTCATCTGGACTTAGATTTTAAAGTTAGAAGACGTTTCGCCTCTTATCCAGGAGGTTTTGTCAATTCTGAATTAGCTGGTAAGAGAGCTGGTATATATGCGCTCATGGGGGGGGGGGTATCTCAGGCCTGTCTGAAAAACTAAAACAGATTTTCAGACAACATAACATCCCAGTTCATCAAAAACCAGTTAGTTAAGACTCTCAGACAAAAGCTGGTTCATCCAAAGGACAAAATTCCCAGCTAATGTTGTGTACTCTATCCACTTCAAAGAGAACTGCAAGGAACAGTATACAGGAGAACCCAAACAACTTCTACACAAGCGGCTTTACCAACATCGCAGAGCCAACCCAAGTGGACCGGAGTCTGCAGAAACCTCCACCTGAAGGCCACAAACCACTCGTTCGAGGACAGTGAAGTCCGAATTCTAGCCAGAGAGAAAGGAGGCTTTGAGCGAGGAGTGAAAGAAGCCATCTTTGTCAAGAAGGATAAACCTTCTCTGAATAAGAACGGTGGTCTCAGGTTTATTCTTCCATCCATCTACGGCAGTGTTCTCACAGTGAGAGGGTCCAGGTTAAATCCCGGCTAGGTCCGTTCTGTGTGGAGGTTGCGAGTTCTCCTCATTTATGTGTGGGTTTTCCCCGAGCACACAGTCCAAAAACATGCTTCATAGATTGATTGGTATCTCTAAGTCATCCCTAATGGTGAGTGTGTGTGTGATTGTGTGGGGTTGCGATGGACTCAGGATGTTGTTGAACAGTAGCAAGGATAGGCTCCAGCAACCCGATGACCATCTTAAAAAACCCAGAGTTCAGAAACGTGTTTAAGAGCTAATAAAGGGGTAACTCTGACACTGAAAGCCACAGCGAGAAGACGCCGATGATCCGATTCTCGCTGTTAAAAGTTTCAGTAGTCGCCCGTCTATATTTATCCACCAAGACAAAGAGGTGTCCCTTTACGGAGCGTGTAACCTGAGAACTCGGCGCCGCACACACGGCTTCATGCATATGAATGCACTCACGACTCCTGCGCTAAAAATAGTCGTGTGTGGGTGACAGCAGCACCAACCCAAGGACGTATGGAGACTGGACACATGCCACACTGACCCGGGCGCGCCTGAAATGCACACATCGAACTGGCTCTGGCGGGAATTTGGCTTTGTATGAGGAAGCTCCACCCATTTACTCCTTTATTTTTCTCTAGTTTATTTGAAACCTAAGTGCAGGAAGCCAAAACTGTGTTCAGGAACTGAAGTGAACCACCTTGCTGCTGAAGTCAGAGCTGAAATCCCACAGCTCAAGTAAACATTTCCAATGAAAAGTCTATGTAAACCTGTGTAAACATGTGTTTCTGACTTCTGCATTCAAAACTCCTGCATTCAAGCAAGTTTCTACAACCGTTTTCAGGCTCTACATACAAAACGTGCAGCCAATGAAGTTAAACCAGCTCAAACTTTGACCAATCAGGGACTCCGGATGGCGTCCCTTTTTAATTTGCAGGAGAACCAACTGTTTGAAAATTGATCATGAAGGAGAAATTAATTATTGCTTGTTTGTTGGAATCCTATGACACAAAGACTTTAATACATCAAAATACAGAAAAAGTCTGGAACAAGACTGACATGATTTGCACCACTTTGACATTTTCCACCCAACTGCTCGTCCATACTGAATACTATGGGCTGAAAGCACGTTCAAGAGAAATTTTTAAAATCTGTTCAATGAAATTCTTCATCTCAGACTCTGAAGCCCCGGTTAGCACAGCCAACAGCTACAAATGACCGGACAAAATCGTCTTTTCCCCCAGCAGAATTTGAAAAAGTTCTATTATGATAAATGAAGATGATTGAAACCTTGCAGAAAAACTTTAAATGAACATTTAGTTGGTTTCTTTGCTCCACAGCAAAGTTTGCTTTACCTGTTTACCAAACAGGTAGACTTTGGTCTGGTGTCTGAATGCAGACAGACAAATACAGTGGAGAGTAAACCAAGAAAAGTAAATGACGTGTTGAATAAAAGTAGAACAGCACAAATAGGAAGCGCAAAGCACAAGAAAACAAAACAAAAAAAAAGATATCTTGTTGATAAACAGGAAGTAGTTAAGAGTTTTCCTATTCAGTCCGTTTCTATTAAACCATGGGATCGATAACGTGTTTTTAATTTGTAAAACAAACATCTTGGAGTTTTGCTGCAGTAGTAATTTTATATAAAATATTTAGAGATTTCACAAACAATTATCATAAATTGGGTCTAATATGGGTTTAAATGTGCAAACAGATTCATGTTCACCTTCAGTCAGAGGCCCTTAAGGAAAAAAAGGAAATAAATTTGTTCTTTTTTTTCCAAAACCTGAACATAAACGTATGAAGCTGCACTGTGCATTTTTGTGTTGTGCATTCAGCAAATCCCAAAATAGCTACACTTAACATGCAAGAACTCCGCTTCACTTTAAGTTACTGTGAACAAGTGTTTTTGCAGAAAGGGGTAGTGAGAGTGCATCAGTCCACAAATAATCTCGCCTGAAAGCATCTGTGAAAAAGCAAAAATGTCACTTTGCAAAATGCTCACAGCAACATTTTACCAGTTTAATGAAGCGTCAGGATCTATAGAGAAATCACTCAATGTCCTCCAGTTGGAGGCAAGTGCTGTAAAACCTCATTTCATCTCTGTTAAAAGCTTCAGAGCCATTAACTAAAAGGAGAGTTTTCAAACCGGGTTTTTGAGTCTAAAGCTCAACATCATTAGCTTCAGAAAAACGATCTTAAGTCTTCATTTGTTTTGACAGCTCACGCTTCAAGAGCAGCTTTGGTTTCCCCATCTTTGGTCAATCAGGTGACCGATCAGAGCATGGCGAACCGTTTTGAGACAGAAGCTAGAATGACGCGAACACGCCGATGCAGAACCCTGGAGTTTGCCCCCAAACAGTTTCTAAAGTAAAATAAGTGTGTTTTTACTGCAGCAATGCGTTTTTATGGCAAAAAAAATCTGTTTTTACAACCAAAAAATTTGTTTTTTAACACAAAAAATGTGTTTTCACCGGCAAAATCTGTTTTTATCCAAAACAAATGTTTTTAAAAAAATTTATTTTGTTTAATTGTTTATTGTTTTTATTGTATACATGTGTTTTTGATGCAAAAAGTTTTGTTTTTTATTGAAAATAATGTGTTTTTACTAACTAGAGTGAGTTTAGTGCAAAATAATGTCATTGCATTAAGTGTTTTTTTATGAAAAATAAATGTGTTTCATGTAAAAAACATTGTTCTGCTGCAGTAAGTGAATTGTAATGCAAAATACATGTGTTCTAACAGCAAAATGTCTAAAGCAATCATTGTTTTTAAGCGCAGAATAAATGTATTTTTAGTGAAAGAATGTCTATACTAGACAAATTTGTTTATACTGCAATTAGAGAGTTTGTATTGCAACATGTCTTTACTGCAAAAAGTGTGTTTTTAATGCAAAATAAATATGTTTTTACTGTAAAATGTAATAAGTGAGTTTAAGGTACAAAATAAATGTCTTTTTAGTGCATAAAGTGTGGTTTTCAACTTTACAGCTCAGAAAAGCTCCGTTCAGAGTTAATCTGGGGTCAAACTAAGAACTGATAAATAAGCAGGATGCAGGCTGTTGGAAGAGGAGAGGTGAGAAGCAGACAGTATGTGAAGTAGAGTTGATCCAGCTGCTCCCAGTTCTAACACCACCTACTCTTCATCTCCACAGCCAAATTCTGCCTGTGTTCTCGTCCTCTGGAGGATCATCTTCACCCCTTTTTTCAGCCCAGAAATAAACACTCCACCGCAGATCTTCTTGTCCACGTTGTGCATCTGTTTTGCTCCTCTCAGATCTTCCTCATTCCCCCTCCTACTGCTTCGCTCCTCCTCTTCCTCGCTCACGCTCCTGTCATCCACCCATCGTCTTACTCATTCTCCCCCTCGTCTCCTCTCCTTATTTTTTTTCCCAGCCTCCTCCTCCTCCTCCCACTCTCCCTGCAGAGGTGGGTTGTCTGCGTTGCCGTGACAACTGCGCCGTGGGAGCATCAGCAACTCGTCCAGTAATTATATTGTCAGGGAATCTGCTCTGTGGATGGTGCGTCTGAGCAATTTTACACTCACGGCAGTTATACCTATGGCGCTATGTGGGATGATTGTGTACGTGGACACAAAGTCACACACATATGCAGTCAACACACCGCCTTTACCGGGCAGCCCACACAGCCAAATACAAATCTTCTGTATAAAAGCTACAACAACAGTTTGTGGGGGTTGTTTTAAGTTAATTTAGCTGGTTTAGACGGAAAGAAACGAGGCGCCAACACGGATTCCCTCTGAGCCGAAACCGGGGATTTAAACACAAATTCTCCAGAAGTGCGTTTGCTGAACCTCCAGTGAACAAGTTCAACAGCAGCAGAACCAGAAGACAGCTGCAAGTGGGAGGGATGTGATCTAACAAGTTCTGACTAAAAGGATGATGGGAGAAGATGCAAAAACCTAAGCGCCACACCAACCATCTCAAGCTTCATGTTCATTCACAAACTGAGATGAACTTTGACCTCTAACAGAGTTATGTCATTTACAGTGGCCTTTTTGATTTGCTTGTCCTACAAAAAAAGTGTTGAGATGCACTATATAGTGAGTTGTGAAGGAATTCGGACACAGCCAACGATAAACCGGAAAAGGTAGGTATTATGGGAGATCGCTAATCGGATGATGACGTTTGTCCAACATTGCAACCAAAGGTTATTGGGCATGGAGCAATAATAGATATCATCATCCAATCAGTCTTCTTCCTCTTTCGGCTTTTCCCATCAGGGGTCGCCACAGGGAACAAGTCGCATGGTAAACTTGGCAATGTTTTACGCCGGATGCCCTTCCTGACGCAACCTTCTCAAAGCAACCGGGCTTGGGACCGGCACAGAAGTAGAGAAGGGAACAGGGAGCAGCCCGGAGTCGAACCCTGGTTTCACGGACGGAAGGCGCCACAAACCAGCACGAGCTAAACCGGCTCCCATCATCATCCAATCAGTGATCTTCCATAATATCTACCTTTTCTGGTTCCTCGTTGTTTCATTTTTCTAACATTTCGTTTTGTTCTCTAAAAATTACTTTTGTTTTTTAACATTCTGTTTCTAAAATTTTGTCAAAATGGACTGCTGTATTTCTTTTGTTTTATATTTATTTACTTTGTTAATTGTCAATCAATCTCCTCTGTGCTGCGTCTCCATTTTTTTTTACTCCTTTCAACACTTTATAAAAGCATTAAATATCCCAGCAGAACAACAGCAAAAGACCCTCAATTAAAATGTGTTATGATCATAAAAGTGACTCACTTTTATGAATATAAACAGAAGTTCAACTACAAAAAACTCTACATGTTTTAACCTTTCTACAATAATGTTACTAACTCTCTTTTTTTTCTGTTGACCCAATTGAATTAAGGCAGCTAAAAAGATCTCAGCTCTTTTACTCACCTGTAACCAAACAGGCGGTGAAACCACCGGACTTTCTTCCCCTTCCTTCTCCTCCTGACATGTTGACCCGCCTGAACTTTGATCATGATTCTTGCTTTAAGGTTTTCTCATTCAACCTGCTGGTGATACTTTACGACGTAAGGAAAACGGACACATTCCAGGGTGGACGTCCGGCGGCCAGCAGCTCCTGGCCTTCGTGCTCACAGCTCAGCTGAAATAATCAGAGTGAAAAGCGAAGGCTACCTGACACCAGACACCTGAGCTCCCTGCTGGAAACTGAGCGCACGGTTTGATTAGGGTCTCTTCCCGTCCAGCTATGATTAGACTTCAGAGCGTTTCTGGATGCAAAATTAAACAAGTAGATTGGTAATGATGAGGTGACAAAATCTATTTAACCTTTAATGACTGAGGCAGTCTATGGGATCTATGATAAGGTAATTGTTGCAGACTTTTTGGAGATCCTCCATAACAGCCTAAAGGTATCAAAGACAAAAATTTGGATAAAAATATGATTAAATTGAACATTTTGAAGAATATTTTGTCATGTTAATCTATTAAATTGTTGCAAACAAAACACATTTCTTCTCGTGGGTGTGCTCTGAAGCACAGACGTTTACATTTAAATGTAAGTAATGACTTTTTAAAGTTATAAAACTGATGTTATGCATTTTGCGAGCATTGGCAACAACACGCTAACGTAGTCCATTGACGACTATGGATGATGTCATCCATTGGGAGTAACGTCCAGATTAGAAGACACTATTTTTCCATAACTCTCCGTTTGGAGGGCTAAATGTGGGGGTAGGTCACTGGATTTTTCTGTTTAGACAGATATACAATGCTTAAATTAAATCAAATTAATTGAAATAAAATCAAAATCAACACTAGAAACCTAAACGAAAAGGTTAACACCAGGTTTTGGTGTATTATCTCCTTTATATATGTTGTATTGTCACAAAAACTATTAACCCGTAAAACACCAGAGCTTCAGCTCCAGTGTTTACATTATTTCAATGACCATAACTTTTCAACCATTTATGCAATTGATGTCTAGCTAGAGCCTTATTGTTTAGAAAAATATACTTAATTTGTGTTTTTGTGGCCATTAAGCTAATCATTTAGAAAACGTAGCTTTGAGATACTTACAATAATATATCAATGTTATACTTTTCCTATATATATATAAATATTTTATTCTAATCTTAACAGCAGCATATACAAGTTCCTTTCAAAATAAAATACAACCTGTGTCAAAACAATCTGCAACAGTAGATTTATTTGACTTAAATATGCAGGAAAGTCAAAGATAGTATTTTCTATCATTAAAACTTTGGTGCACCTTCATCCTTATTCTCCTTTTAATCTTAAATATAAGCATGACAAACTTAAGTTAAAATTCCACTTTTGGAAACAAATCTAAATAAATATAAATCCAATTCTATACTTCTGGACAGCAACTATACTGTTGTGCTGCCAAACATACTGTGTTTTAAACATATTCTAATAATATTCCACCTCAAAACCTAATAAACTTAACAAAAAGAACTAAAACTCCCAAAAATAATGTATTTAATATTTAGCTTAGAAGCCAAAGAGCCACAGATGAGGAATAAAAGAGCCACATGTGGCTCCGGAGCCTCAGGTTGCAGACCCCTGGTCTAACGTAAGATTTTACTTCAGACTTGTCTCTTCTGTGTCCTTTGACTAAACTTTCCTTCACCTCCTCCGTCTCCTTCCTCCTTAAATCCATAGCAGGTGAGTCTGCTTTATATTAGGATTATTACATAAACAGGAATCAGGCAAAGTCAGCCAGTAAAACACACACACACACACAAGTTAAGCACACACTTCAGCTGTCGAGGAGCACAAGGTCAGACTGACATGGGGTTTACAGACCATAAAGACCAAAAATAGACATTTTGAAAATGAAAAAGAGAAATCCTTTTATGATGTGAAGCCTTGGAGGGTGAACTGTAAAAGATCAAATGCTGCATTCCAAGGGATTTAAATGTTTTAGAGAGAGGCTAAAAATAGAGAAAAAGAAACACGGATGACATGAATCCTAGTAACTCACATGTGGAGTGTCTCCAAATCAACCGACAGTAAGAGTCTGTCCACTGAAGTAGTGAGTGTTGTTGTGTTAATGTAGACTCTACTTTCTTTTATGAACAATAAGACTTGAACAGTGACAGCTTTGGATTTGAGCGGGAAACCTGCCGATGAAAGGTAAGTTGGTAAAGTGGCACAGCAGTAACGTAGGCCTTAGTCTCAACTGCCTATGGGGTGGATACGAGCAGACCAAACCTGTATGGGGCACGCAGGTGACCCCACGATATATCAAGGTCGTGGACCGTTTGGTGAGCCGGTAGCGCCAAAATGTTCACATACATTTTTCACGTAAAGTACGGTAGGTGAAAGACAGGCAAAATTAGACATCACAGTGTAATTAGTATGGTGTCTTATGGCCGCTTATGGATCACCTACACTCAATAAAATAACTCATTGGATGAACTCATTTTAATTGTGGGCAGGATTTCCTTCCAATAAATATGAGTAGCCCCCCATCAAAGAAAACTCTTCCATGTAATGAAATATAATTGAGTTAGTTGAACTCAATTTTATCAAGAAAGGCAAGGCACAAAATGTCATCTGACACCAGTCTTTAGCCGGTCTTGAACCTAGAACCTCAGTATGCAAATCACAATGACTAATCTACTGAGCTAACACCTGTGTAGCAACTTACACTCACGCGTATAATCACATAGAATCATTTTCATTTCATGTATCATCTTATTGGGAGAAGCCGAGTTGAAACGATTCCAAGCCACAGTACGTTTTTTACGTGGAAAAACACGAACGAAGGTTTTCTCTCTTCGAAAAGTCGAAGGATTTCAAGGACCAAAAGTCATAGCAGGCATTAGACGAAAGAGCTGAACATTTTAACAGTTGAATGGTTAAAATAGGTGAAAAATTATAGCCGAAAAACGGCTAATAAAGATACTATAAAAAGAATAAATAAAGAGAAACAGGAAAACAGCATTCAACAGCATGCCCCTTACTTGAACTCATTTATTTTGGATTACTGGAGTTTATAGGTGAAACTATTAATACATTTTGTGTTAGGTCAATTAAATGTACATACATAATTTTAAAATAAATATATTTAAATAAAACAAACAGAATTTAATTGTGTTACATGAAAGAGGGGCTTGAATCATTTTTTTGAGTGTATGTGTGCAGCATTCATACAAGGTCAATAAGGAGCCAGTACTCGCACCTTACTAACGACTAGACAATGGTCTAAGGGCACAATTTGACGCCATTATCTGTACGTCATAAGTTCGTGCAACTTATTTTGGCCTTACGAATACTTCACGATACACCTGTCACACCCAGGACAATCGTATTTTTACATGGCGTCCCTTGAGGTGGTTGTACAAACCCGAAGGGCAAGACTCACCTGCGCTTCCTTCAAAATGCAGTTGCTCCTCTCTACGATTAACGGACAACCCCAAGACCTGCAGCTCTAACCCAACTCAGAGATTAAAAGTTCTGAGTTATTTTAACTCAGGAAATGAAAAAAACAAACGTTCATTGGGTTAAAACGAAACCACCATTGCTCCAAAAAGTAACCAAAAAGCATCCCTGACATGAACAACCCAAGAATTGGGTCGAAGAAATAACCTACTGTTCCTTGGGCGTATTTCTAAGAGTTTTAAGTTAGTTTTATCCTAAAAATGAAACAGATTATCGCCCTTTCTGTTCTCCTCTCTGCCACAAAGACTTCCTGTTTACTCAATCCTGTACATTGGGGTGGTCAGAATCATGGTTAGAATCCCACAGGAGCTGAGTTTTCCCTTGTCCAAAAGAAAAATGGTGGTTTAGGACTTTACATCATTGTACTCGGTAAACCCCAATACAAACATCCCTGTATTTCATTTTAATTTCTCCTGCCTCACAGTCTCTATATGGGTCAAACCCTCGTTTAAGCCCAGAGTTGGTGTGTATACATGTGTTTGACAGGCAAACCAGAGACAGAGGCCATGACTGTGTGGCAGGTAAAGACGTTTGACAAAGATCTGCAACCTCATTGCAGAAAAAACTACCTTTTTAGGCCCATGAATGCACCGTTTACTACATTCCAGCATAAATAAATGCCCAATAATAGGATTTACTCCAACATTTGCCCTGAAACATCTGTCCCCACCTTCTGGCAGAAGGAGTAACTGCATGTCCGTTTTTTTAAAAACACAAGTGATTCACAGGTATGTTGAAATTCTTCCTCAGGATTGTTTTCATCTCCTACAGCCTGAATTTTTAAAAGAATTTCTGAGCAAACGTTGCTTTCATTGTGATATCAGCAATGATAAATATTACCCAAGACTTAAAAGATTTCTTTCGTTTGTACAACATCAAAAGAACAACAGACCGCTAGTCCAGAGGGTGTTTTTGCAAACATTCCGTCACAATTTTGACAAGACAAACTAGAAATGTATTCATTCTTTATTTTCTTGTTTTGTTCCCAGTTTGAAATCCTTTTCAGCTACAGTCGGTGATCCAAAGCGAGTACTGATCGCCACACATTTCAACCCTTGCCCCGCTTTGCACAGCTCTGTATGCACACGTGCATAAAGGGAGCAGGGCGTGAAGTCTGCCGTTGTCATGGAAACGCACTCAGACTTTCTTCCTAATTTTATCTGAGCTCGCACCATTCCCCTCCGTGTCTGCCGTCTGTCTGCAAATGATGAGCGTTCAAAAGAAAAGGAATTCAGACTATTTAGATCTGGAGGAATTTTTCACTTTATGATAAACCAGCAGCCACAGGCTTTCAGGATTATTATGGGTTATGAGAACAGCACTACTGCAATGGGAACTGGTGGAAACCTGTGAACCGTCAACAGCACTAAGCATAAAAAAATCCCCATAAATGGTCCTTCATTGAACTAAATCTAACAGATCTTTGCAGAGGTTATCAGCGTGAGATTTCTCAACGACCATCAGGACTGAACATGCACCAAACTTGCCAAACTTGTTCGTCTTTCTATCAGACCTTCGTAAGAAAATCCCAAAGGCGCTAGAAGTGCTGTGTCAGAAACTCACTTGTGGACAAAAACACATTCCATTTGTGTAATTGGAGCTTTGACGATTTAATCCTGATTTGAAAAGTATTTGCATTTTTTGTAGAATTTGTGTGCACAACCAATCATACAACCTCTGCACTACAAACTATTTGATCCGTGCAAACCTTTAAAACCTTGTTTTTGGATATTTTAACAGATTTGAAGCTGTCTTACGTTCTCTTTGCTTTAAACCTTTCCAAGTTTTTCTCTGAATTCGAACAATTTTTGTTTCATTAAGAGCTCAATAAGCTTTCAATAAGGAAATTATTATTAAAATGAGTCAAAATAATTTTGTACATACTATTGTAAGCTCCAAAAGCTCAAATCGTTCTGTATTTTTGGTTCACTTTTAAGGATGTCATCAATAAATGTTGACTGGCTTTCATTGCCATTATTTTGGAAACAAAAATGTAGATTTATGCTCTTAAAAATAGGTGCTAGTTATAGATTTTATGAAGATTTAAAGAGCCTATATAATGCAAAATCAACTTGATGAGCTTTTAAGTGTATTAAATTGTCCATTCCTCAGAAAAACACAACCCCAAAGTGGTATTTTGAATACATAATTGAATAAGAATAAAATTAGATTCATAAAAACTCAAAAAATACAAACTATTTGCTTATAAACTAGAAAAAATATACGTAATTATTGGGGTGAAAACATTCAATGTAACTAATTTTATCTAACAGTTAACTTTTTAGCTTATTTTTCCATTTTTTAATGTTTTTATGGAATTTGTTGTCTCCAGATTTTGATATCTTATAAGATTTCCTGTGAAAGACCGACTCCAATGAAAATGTGTTTTCAACATGTTCTTGTTGAGGACATATGTGACGAACATTAAGCTTAAACGTGTATTTCTTTATTCAAATCTTTCTGAATCAGGAGCAAACAAAACAATACAGCTGGAGAAAGTTTGCAGGTTAGCCACAAGCTCCCCGCTCCGCTCCATCCATTTGTAGACGACTAATTCCACCTGCATCTTTGTTTTCCTCGTCTGGCCTAGCATCCGGCTCAAAACTGTATGGCTGGATAATGCTAGCCATTTTTGTTGCACCGCTAATGTTAAGTTGAGGGTGTGAGGGGCTGTAAGCTAGCAAGAGAGTGTAAACAGATGGATGACGGGAAGTTGGGGCAGGCTTATTGTAAACTATGTTCTAAAAACGACACTTTTGTTTTTTAATTTTGGCTAAAACGGGATGGTCTTGCTGCATGTTCAGATAATTTTACTACTTTCTAGTGATTTTCTTCTTAAGGTAAGTGTTCTATTCCTATTTTCAGGCAGCCTCTTTTTACAGCGTGTTCTGATGCAGCAGTTTCCAAAGTGTTCCACATAAAATACAACCTGAAATTGATCTTTCTCAACAGAAACCCCACAAAATGTCGGTGTCAGACGGCCACGCATCAACACATCGCACTCTAAGCACCACAGACAATTACAGCCATGTCCTCTGGCTCTGCTCATCCATTCAGGCTTTCTAGACAAATAGCACATAATCACTGACATCCAGACGGGTCTGCAGCATTCCAGCCTCTCCATGGAGGAGATCCCTCATTCGTTGACCTTTCACAGGAACATGAACTCCCCATGCTGGCCTCTGCAACAGATTCCAAGAAAATAATCCACCTGAACAGAGAAAACAAACAGGAGCCCTGTGGCGTGCATGGTAACATCTCTACAACAAGACAGGTAACGAATCAGGCCAATATTAAATCCATTTATCAACACCGCCACTTCGTCCTGAAGCTAAATGTGAGTTTGTTTCTACCAAGCTTTGCCTTCACTTTAATAAGTGTAATACATTTAATTACAGTGTGCTTTTCTTTTCTTTTTGTGTTTCTGACAGAGGAGTGGGAGTGTGAGATCAGCTGCAGTTGGGTACACCATCAGCTCTGATTAGATCACTGGATTCACACGCAGACTACAGTGGCAGTTCAATCCCCACTTCCCAAAAATATTCAAGGAATGAAAGAGTACCCCACTTTTCTGAGGACAAAGACAGGGAAATAACATTGAACTGGTCTCTAACTGTAGAATTTATGAGAAGGAAAAGATTTCCATGTTAACTAAATCATTTGTTACAATGTTTACATTAAATATGATCTAAAAGTTTTAGCTTTTGAGTTTTTATAGTTTTTATAGTTTTTCTCCATGAGCCCCCTTAACTCTTCAACACCAGAGATGTCCCTGACGACATAAAGTTATATGCAACACTTGAAGTGAACTTCCCATCAACCCCAAGGACCAATCACCGGACAATTCTTTGACACGGGTCAGTGGTCGCCCAGGCACATTTGGAGGTCACGCAGAAGCGCGATTACTGACTAATAGGAGGGTCTCCAAGGTCCCCAAAATAATCTGATGATCGGCCAATTTCAGACTGCCACTCCCTGTCCCCTTGCTGCCATCTCACCACCACCGTCCGATTGTTAGAGTGCAAAGGGCACTCGCCGAGGATTGTTGACACGGGCCGGGGGCCCGGTGATGACCAGACGTCAATCTGCCGATCCCAGCCGCCGAGGATCCCGTACATGAATCCTGCTGTGGTTGGACCACTTGGAGCTTGTTTTGGGGCGCTAGGGCTTGGCCGTTGCTGGGTTTCTTGGGAGGAATGTTGTCCAAAAATTATAAGGTGTGCCGCTTTTTATATATCCCCCAGCTTCCGGACATCCGGTGGAACTTGAGATGGACGGCCGCCATTCAAAGACCATCAGAGCTGCTGCCGGCCGGCGATCAGGCTTTCACCGCCAAATTTTGTAGTGGTGTCATTCCCGCCTCACAGACTGAAAATGACAAATGCCGTCTACATTCGTGACCACACCAACGAAACTGAACAGCTAATCTTGAAGATCCTGCCGATGCCTCCCAATCACACGATGGAATTTGTATTGGTGACCATAGCATAAAGATGAGGGTAAAGATCACAAAGAAGGAATAGTTTTCAGCTGCACTGACTCAACAATAATTCTGCGTTTCGAGAATATATTGGAGACCGCTTCTTAATAGCAGAGATAAGAACATAAAAAACAAAAATAATACCATTAAGCCCTCTAAAACAAAGACACCTTGTGTTGTACTTCAGTCTGTCTTCAGTCTATAAATGATCGGGTTAGTGATTGTATGAGTTTGTAAGGATGGCTTCAGGAATTCTGCCTTTTTCCCTTTGACCTTCTGGAAGCCAATAGTTTTCCTGCGCTCTGTGACACAGATGTCCGCTTCACCTTCTGGGGTGTTATTTTACCAACCTATATTTTATAAAAATAGTTTATAAAAAAACCTTTAATTTCTTGGTCTTCTGTTTTAATTTAAAAGACGATTAAGAGGATGCATTGTCTTTTTCCATTGGAGACCAAAGTTGGGCATGTCGTAATTGACATAGTTGCTCCGTAGCAAAGATTTATCAATCTCGTTTTCAATGTCATGTTTAAACACGATCACTCTATTCTTCACTGGCAGTTTGCCGTTTCAGTTGTGACCCTTCCAGCAATATTTCACTTGACAATGAAAAGAACACAAACAACACGCAGATGAAGCGCAAACATACCTGAATATGCACCAGCATGTCTGACAGGTGAAAATAAAACTGAAACTGAGGTTTGAGAAAAAGCCCAACAGGCTAAACAAAGCTTCACAGAAGCAGAGTCATCCCCCCCCCTTTATGTAACAGCATCAATAGAGTCTCTGCGACCAGTAAGTATAGGTGCAAAACCTCCTATATGTTCACATGGAAAACCTATGATAACTCCTAATAAACTGCAGGAAACAGGAAATTGCTTCTGTCAGTCATGTTGTTTGCTTGCAGAGATTCAGACGGCAACAAAAAGTCACAAGTTTTGCCTTAAGATACCTTAAGGTACTGACTCCTTAAAGGGCAGTTGTGACTTAGAGCCAGGCTAACATATCCACGACAATTATCAATGTAAAATAATATCAAATTTGACTGATGGTGGTAAATGGACATCCTTATTGCATGATGGACTTTACTGGAGTTTGGCAAAAACTAGTCATTTTTATTTACTCCTTATATTAATATTTACTCTTTAACAAAAAGTTCATTTCTACCACCTGTATGCGAGTACCGGACTGAGTGACCTCTCCCCCCTGGTATTCAAAACAGGAAGTACCCACTGGCCCATAGACTTCTGTAGAGAAATAAAACAGCTATTACTCGGTCACTATTTGTCAGAATAACCATTCTTGCTCTGATACTTTTTTAGCGTGTTCAACATAATCCTAATTTTGTATTTTTATTCTTTTCATATTTTTTCTGTAGTTCAAGTTATTCACGTTATAAACGGACCAATCATGTGACTCAATATAATATTTGGAGCCTGCTGGCCCCTACATCCAACATTTAAAACGCTTGACAAATTTCGTTTAGTCTTTTTTCAAGTAGGTGGGGTGTGGCCTTCCAACAAGCTCACGCCTGATTGGCGAAAGGGGTTGCCTTAAAAACGCCGACCAACTCGGATCAATCATTGCTTACTGATGACGTCTGGCTCCAACATGGTGGCGCCCATACTGTGAAGAAATGGTGACTGAATTGACTTCATTTGGCTTTACACTCACTTGGTCCAGTTCTCACATACAGCCAATGATTTCTATGTTAGCTTGAGGCTCCTCCCACTGAGAGATCGGCTTTTTTTTGCAGCAAGAACTCTTTTTGTTCAGAGATCTGCTCTAAAGTTCCTCGGCACATCAGGGGACGAACCACAAATTCTAAAGGAGTTAAGGCAGAGAACATGGATCCTTTCAGAAGGTGAAACCTGCCCTTCAGTTCACTCCTCTACTGGCCTACATTACCTTTCCCTGGTGGGTGAATAAGGAGGAGGAGAGAAAGACGAAGGTGGGAGCGAGGGAGTGTGAAAAAAGGAAAGAAAGGAGACAAAAGAGAAGACCAAAAGAAAGAGACAGGGAGTGAAGGAGAGAGCATCTGTGGGCGGTCTTGGATTTGCCCAAAGGCCTTGGCTTCTCTCCTCCTCTTCTTCCTCCTCCACCTCGCTAACTTCTCTCCTTCACACTTTCTCTACTCTCTCTGCTTCCCCTCCTGAACTTCATCTTTGCGTGGTTCCTGAAAGTCTGTTTAAACATCTTTGGACTCTTGTCAGACAAAAAAAGACCTTACTGAGAAAACAATTTCCATGTGAGGATCACTAGATCACATCAGGACCACCTGCTGGTAATTATACTGTAAAAAGAAAAAACATATTTAGATTTAGACTCTAAAGCAGGGGTCTCCAAACTTTTTGCAAAGGCCAGCTTTGGTGAAGTGAAAATGCTTAAAGGCCAGAACACACAGCTTGACATTCTTTGAACTATTTAAATAAAACTAAAAGAAAATGAACTATTTAGTGAACATACAATGAAACAATGAACATAGGCGTACTTTACCTTTATTCACATAGAAAACAAATAGATCTGAATACGTTTTTATCAGAATTACTGGTAATATTCCATTTTTAGCACAGTTCATTCCCAGTTAGCTCGTCCATCCCACTCCCCAGTTAGGGAGAGGATCCCTCCTTCATGTGGATATTCCTGAGGTTTCTTCTTCTTTTCGTTTTTTTTTTTCTTCACCAAGAAGGAGGGTCTAAGGGCAGGGATGCCCTGTTTAGCTTAGTCTGTTTAGTTTTGTTTAGCAATCAGCTATGGTATCTTATGACTGATTTATGTGTTTGTACACTTTCCAGTGTGAAGCCCATTGGGACAACTGTATTGTGATTTTGGGCAATATAAATAAAATTGAACTGAATTAAATTGAATTAGCTTGTTGTAGTTAGGCCCTGCGACAGACTGAAGACCTGGCCAGGATGGCCTCTGCCCCCCGTGACCCCGAAAGAGACAAAACACTCAAGAAGACGAATGAATGAACGAATGTTGTAGTTAGCAAGTCTTGTCTGGCAGTCCCTCAAGAAGGTCGTGTCACACAGCAACTATGAACATTTTGTGAATTTTCCACGTATGAAATTTCTGTCTTTGGTGATACGTGCCTGATATACGTAATTCACAAGTGTTTCTGGCGTTCGTCATTCGTTGATGTGGACAGATGTCCGTCTATGGTTTCGGCCAAAAGGTCTTTATGTGAATTTGGTTTTGAGCTGTTCAAAATCTTTGGTTGGTTAAGCATATTTATTGTAGTTCATATGCAATAATTTCATAAATCTTACACAATTGTGCGTGATATTTCTTGCCATATATATATGGAAATTTGTGGCTTTTCACAACCGTTCCACATATTTCCAACGGTCTTTTCACGCATGTACCACCGATGTATAACCTTTACAGTAATTTAGCCGACCACAATCAACAAATTGTCCACACACCTTTTAGAAAATGCTGGGGGCCGCATATCACTAATTTTTTGAGAGGACCCTGAGGGCTGGTAGAAATTTGAAGGCAAGCCGCATTTGACCCACGGGCTGGACTTTGGACATGCCTGCTATAGTTTATTTTCTTACTTTTTGGGATGCTAAAACACTAAGACAATTTTCTCCTGCAGTATTAGTAAACTGAAGCCTCACCATCAGAGTCTCACTATTCTTTTTCCCAACACTCCCACTCAGAAAAACCCACTCTTCAAAGGCAGAAAAGACTAAGAAGGCGCCGCATTGTCCGTGAACCATCAGCTAACAGGCAGAATTTTTGAGTGGCAACTCCGTTTACAGCTAAAACACGGCCGTGTTTCTCTTTTTGCTTGGTAAAAAAAAAGTGAGAAAACCAAGATTTCTTGTCAGTTTCCCAACAAAGCCTGCTGTGAACACCCGGGCCTCCTATAGGATTCCCAAGGATGACACTTACTTTGTAAAGACGGGCGGTCCAAATCACACCAATTTCATGCGGCTGCTGTCACAAACTGAGCTAAAACGGATCAAACAAGACGCATTAAGCGTATTTGATGCTCAGAGGCTGCAGAGAAACGGCCATGTCATGCTTCCAGAGGCCAGTCTGTTAATGTCAGCACTGTGGGAGACGCCAGAGCCTGAAAAGCAAACTGCACTCTCTGCAGGAACTGTCAATAACACCTGATCCTCGCACCCCGCGGGTGAGAAGCAGTTCTCCATGATAACCACGGCAAAAGGGGCAGAAACACTGACTGTTCAGCACAAAACTAAACCCACATTCTGAGTTCAGACGGCATTGTTTACTTCTAAAATCCCCCACGACAGGAAGTTCCCGCTGGGTTTGTAATCACACGGGGCTCTGCGCTGAATGCAGTGAGGGGAGGTCGTCATGCGTCTGCGCAGGTGAAACCCCCCGCCAAAAAAAAAAACAACAACCCTCAGAGCTTTGAAAATGAATGCACAGCAATCACCACGGAGAACAATTGAGAAATATGCAAATAGAAACACAAATGAATGCAAATGGGGATGCAAATGTGAAAAACACGTCTTTTCAGAACATCTTTGCTATACGGCAACACTTTTAACACATTTCCACAGAGCTGGCTCTGGTTCTACTTTAAAGACGGGGTCACACCGGTTCTTTACTCCAATGAAAGTCATGTTTTCTGTGTTTTTAAAACGTTCCTGTGGCTTTTATCTGATGACGGAGGACATATTAAAAGAAAATTAAGATCAAAATGGCCTTTTTGAGTGTTTCTTTATTCAAATTGTGAGGAGCAGATGAAAAAATGCTTTTGAAAAAAACGATCTTTGACAGAAAATACGCTGGTCGGGAGGGGAAGGGAGGGGCAGGGTTGCTACCTGCCAATGGTCCGGCCCAAAACTCAGAGGTGAACATCTAATATATTCAAGACACCCAAAAAACAGCAGGTTTCTTTTTTTTTATTCTGGCTTAAGACGGCATAATCATAATAAAAAAAACCCAATGGGATCAATTTGAAAAGTAGGGGTGCAACGGATCCCCAAACCCATGGTTCACTGTTTGAGAGTCCCACTTTGGGTCATTTTGCTTGGATCAGTAAAAAGGAAAGAAGAACAGGACAAAATAACAAGATAAAAAAATTACCATTTCTTTTTTGAAAAGCTTCAAAACATATACATATGAAAATATATGTAAAGTACATTAAAAAACATATACATACACAAATATTTATATAATCGAATCGTTTCGCTCATTAAGACAAACAAAAACAATGACTAATTTGAACTCAAGATATTCTTATTTATAAAAAATACGCAAGAAGAATTCTGGTACATTGCAAAAAGCCTAAAGCATATATTAATAAAGGAAGAGAATAATTAAGAAAAGCAGGGGATGCTAGGATTTACTATTTCAAATTCTTTTACCATGCAATAAAACCCCCTCTCACTGGGGACAGACCATTGGGACGGCAGTGGCTCAGGCGGTCGAGCAGGTTGTCCAAGGATCGAAGGGTCGGCGGTTCGATCCCCGCTCCCCCCAGTCAACTGTCGTTGTGGCCTTGGGCAAGGCACTTCACCCTCCCTCACCTTCACCCTCACTTCACCTACCTTGGTATGTGAATGTGTATGGCCCGGTGATGGTCAGTCAGAGGGGCCGGGGGCGGCCAGGGCAGCTGTGGTACATCAGTAGTTACCATCACCAAGAATGAATGAGGGGAGAATGGATAATGGACACACTGTAAACGCTTTGAGCGTCTGGAAAAGCGCAGATAAATCTAATCCATTACTATTTTATTATTATTATTGCTAGTAAATGAGAACTGGACTGAGTGACCCCTCCCCCTCGCATTCAAAATAGGAAGTACTCTCTGGTCCCAAAAAGCCTAAATCCCATAAATATCCATTCTTGGTATACTACCATTTTATTAACATGTTCTTGCTAATCCTAATTTTGTCATGGTATTTTTAGTTTGGTGAAAGTTATTCAGGTCACAAACTGTCACAAACTGACCAATCAGATGCCTCAATAAAAGTAGGCGGGCTCGTGTCCAATCTTCAAAGCGTTTGATTCACAGATTCTTTACAGTGGAAGGGGTGTGGCCTTCCAACATACCCACTCCTGGTTGGAGAGAGTGGTTGCCATAGAAATGTAGACAGACAAGACCAGGCTTACTGAGGACGTGTGGTTCCAACACGGCGATCGACATATTGCAGAAAAATGGCGACTGAATTGACCTCATTTGGTTTGAACTGGAAGCAAGGCATTTTCTATGGGTGACGTCACACGTGATCCGTCCAGGTATATTCTACAGTCAATGGAACAGACAGAGCAGCAGCTTTCTCCTGCCACAGTGTTGGAACAGCAGGTCATCAAACTGGGTCACAGAAACACGGATTATCGCCCTAAAAGCGCCCGTCACTCACATAACTGGGAGAGTCTCTGAATGATCTCATGAACCCAGACATGGAGACATGCTCATCAATGCTTTTGTAGAGCTCCTAAGCTCTCATTATCCACGTCCTCCACGATGAGGTCCAGGAAAACTTTTGACTGTAGCTACTCCAACACTTTTGCACAAGCGTAAAGCAGCAGCTTTGAGCTCTGGGGCTGCTGGAGCCTATCCTAGCTGCTGTTGGGGGAAGGCAGGGTACACCCTGGACAGGTCGCCAGTCTGTTGCAGGGCTACACAATCACACACCCACAATCACACCTAGGGAGAATTCCCGTAAGATGAATATGTCTTGACTGTGGGAGGAAGCCGGAGTGCCTGGAGAAAACCACGTGGAAAACATGCAAACTCTACATAGACGGGATTCAAACCAGGGCCTGTTCGCTAACCACTACACCACTGTCCAGCCCCATGATGACATTTACATATTCTACATATTACTAATCTCTTTGTCTTATACGTAACATTTTTATCCAATCAGATCAAATCCCTTACATTATTGAATAAAGTATTAGATTTTATACATTGTTGAGTAAATCTTTGTGAATCTTAACTCTACAAGACAGAAACAGTCATGTTTCTGGAAGTGTTTTTGATTGGGAAGTCAACTTCCTGAATCAGAGTAGATGGACATGTTCCAACAAGGCGTCTTTGTCAAACTTACTAAACCCATTTATGTTGGAAGGGGTTCTGACCAGAATGGCCAAAGCTTAAGCCCTAAAAACCACGCGGCCGTCCGCTAAAACTCTCCATGGATTGAGCCCAGCATTATACAGATTATTTATCAGTTTTAGTTTTGTTTTGGGTGAAACGTTGGTACATGAGGAACAGAGACACAAAACAAAAGAGCAGATCTGTAGACTGCATTTCCGATACTGTCACTGACGGTATTTTTGGAAAAACAGGACGCACTCACATTAAGTGTGAAGTTTTGAATCCTTAAAAGCTTACGAACTGTCAGTGTCAGTGAATTAAATGTTAATGTTCTGCAGAAACTCAGCTTTATGGTTTCCAAAGTTTGATAAAGAAACATTAAAGGATAGATGTGTGGAAGAGAGAAGTAACTCAGCTTTGTTTTTAGGATCTTTAAAAGACGACTAAGCAACAACTTAAGTCTGTGTTGGTATGAATCAGAATTTATGAAGAGTGTCAAAAACTTAAACTTAAAGACTTCATGAAACAAACGAGAACTATAGAACTTAAACGTGACAAAAGGAAACCTGAACATGAGGAAACCAACATGGAGTAAGTCAGTAAATTTTTTTTTCTATAGCACCTTTCTCAGATAAAAAGTTTATAACAATTGTAAGAAACACATAAAACCACAACAATTTATCATACATATTTCCCAGACAAACAAGGCAAAAAGACCGTAAAAACAAAGTAAAACACAGTAAGAAAAAATATGACTAACTAAAAGCTTTTCTGAATAAAAACGTCCTCCTGACCTGACTTAAAACACTCCAAAGGTGGCTCTGTTGGATTTCTAAAACAGTCATACACTGGGGCATTTAGCTAAAACAACCCAGAAGAACTGACGACTTCAAATAGGTGTAACCGTCGGGGGGTGGGGGGGTGGGGGATGCAAACCTGAATCAGAGCATAACTAAAGGAGACAGAAACTTGACTCAAAGCCAAAACAGAAACTGAACTAAGTCACCAAGTTTCACATACAGTTTTCACCATCTTCCAATTTAAACCCAGTTGACCAAGGCCCATCACAGACCCATTCACCCATTCCACACACATTCACACACTGGTGGCCCGGCTCCACTGCAGTTACTGGCGCCAATCTAACACCAGAGGCAAGGTGGGGTTCAGTGTCTTGCCCAAGGACCCTTCGACACATGGGCGAGCAAGGCGGTCTGATAAACTTTTGCTTTCTTTTCTTTAAGAAGAATTAATGGGTGACATGGTCTATTTTAATAAGCAAAAATATAGTAAATAGTCTCTATTTCATGTTGCGTTGTTTTAATTTTTTGAAAAAGAATAAATAGCAGCATAATATAAACCGCGAGGGCGGCCATGACTTCACGCATTCCGCCGGGTCGCGCCGCCTGTTTGTGTATGTGAAAGAAACCAAGAAGACAACATAGCTATACCGATAGCGAAGCACCGGAAGTGATGCCGTCTCTATTAGCGTTTATCATCAGATGAACAGAAAGATGAAAGAGAAGAGATTCTTGAAATTTATCATGATGATGAGTCACTTTTGCAACCGTATCGATTCGAACCCTTTCGCGAAAGTGAGGAGGATATAGCAGAAAGTAGTAGGTCTAGTGATGCCGATGACGATAGCCAGCATGAAGATTCAGCTGAACTCAGTAAGTCTAAAAGCTGTATCAAATTAAATTACTCCACTTACCCTAAAATATACTCAAAATGTCCCCTTTTGGCTAATCTAAGCAAAAAATTAACGCAGTTTTCAACCCAATTTACAAAATAAATGTCTGAAATAAAAGTTTCCCAGATATTACTGCTGCTTTAGTTAACAAAGTCACTGTATACCATTAACAACTGTGGAACATTAACAGTTTTACCTGTTTAAACAGTTTGAAATCTTTTCTCGTCTTGTGGCAGCAGCATCTCACTACACACACAGTTCGGTTTACTCGCGGTACGGCACCTCAAAGCAAAAAACGTTGCAGGCCTGTTGCTTCTCTTGCAAAACGCTCCGAGTCACGTTGAAATACTCCAGTTGGATCCAAGACAACAGAAAAACCACGACTACTTCGCCTCAATGTGATCCGTACGTGATGCACACTAACCCTAGCTTAGCAGCCTCCGCTCCCGACTCAGCGCCGTCCTCTCCGACCCAGAAAACGGCTCGCTCGCTTCCAGCTCACCCGCCTTTCCTCGACTCAGAAGCCAAGATCCTCCTCCCAACTCTCCGTTCAAAATTCTTCGTTTGTGTCACGGTTTTGTCGGCGAAGCGCAGACTTCTCTCCTGCAGATCTGGAGGGAAAAATCCTTAAGCGTCCACCTTCTTGAACTTTCACACTTTTCGCTTAGCGTTTCTTGTTTTGGGGAATTTTTATACACAGATACACTTTCACTAGATGTATTCTTTACATCCAGCTGCCCACCCTGACGACTTGGCATGTTGATGATTAACAGATTTAAACACTTGAGAAAACAAAGACTACCTGTTTTGTTTATGCTGTCGGCGGAACTGCGAAGTCCGCGCCTTTCATGGCCGTCACCAGAGTCATATCGGGTTCACTTCAACCTGCGCTCTAGCGGCAGATCCAAATCTCTGATTCGCCGAAAGATGTCTATTATTCATATGCGCCGGATTTTTTAAGCCTTGAACCATTAGTATCAATAAGTCAGCGTTTTAAGGGCTTTTTTATTTGACAAAAGTTGTTCAAGCATGGCATCCACACTTTAAGACAACACAAAGTCAGAACAACTTCAAAATTCTACGTAATGAGCCAACGAGAAGCCAATTCTGTTCAAAATGGAGTAAATTTAGACATATTAAGGGTTACATTTCAGTTCAGTTAGTTTATCAAAAACACTAAATATAAACAGGTTATGAGCAAAAATCAATGTTATCTGTTTAAAGACTGATCGTTTGGTCCTTTCTAGGGTTGTAGCAATGAATCGATGAATCAATTTATATTCCTGCGATCCAACCAGATTAATCTGTCTGAGGCAGAATCAATTGAACCCAATCGACCAAAAGAATATAAACTTCAAAGGTAAGAGATGCATCGATCTGGAAAAATACCTTTGGATTTATTTCACTATAACGTAAAAACAACCTAACAGCAAAAACTGTTCAGTCCATCATTCCAGTTCAATGTGTGTAAACACTTGGTTGAATTTAGTCATGTGACCATACAGTGTGCTAGAATGTTCTCATTCTCGTTGATTTGTTTGTTTGGACGCATATTTAATTTGCACTTGCAAGGAATCCTGCAAGTGCTAAGTGCTATTCAAACAATAAATCAATTAATTGATTGAGTGATTGATCGATTGATTGATCCATTGATCGGTTGGTTGGTTGAAATTGATTGATTCCATGATATCTGGAAAAGTTCACCTGCCCTGTTCAAGTACCGGGTTTATGTCTGGTCGAGTTTTGGCTAAAGATGTCCTGGATCCATTTTAGGTCAGTGAATCGAATAGACATGCTCGACCTATAGATAAGTATCATCAACACTTCAACTATAGGTATGAATCCAATCGTTGTTTAAACCAGCGGCCCCCAACCTTTATTGCGCATTGGACCGGTTTGATGGCACATATACCAGCAAAACCGGTATATATGGCGGGCACACGCTGCAGCAACGCTGCAATAAAACAGAGATGCGTGTCGGGCGTTCTCAGTGCTTTTATTTTGACACACTAAACATTGTACATCGCTACAGGTGTCATCATCCTCTCCCCTTCCCTCACTCATGGTGCTAAAAGAAGTAAACACAACGGGAAGAAATAACTAAGGGTGAAACAACATAACTTTTTTCCCCTTGGCAAAAACTTTCAATGACGTTTGTTTTTATTCATTTTGCCTAGTTCCTGGGTTTTATTTTTAGCGGTATCCTATCATGTGACCGGGCGGGCAGCGCAATGATAAAGGTAACGCGAACAAATGTAACGAAGAATCGGCAATTTATCAAATAAAACAACTCCAGATTCTGAAATAAATAAAAGCAGCAGTAATACAGTTATTTATTCTTTCTGTGCTGACCGGTGCAAATGACCCACGGACGAGTACCGGTCCTTTGACCCGAAAAGGTTAGGGAGACTGGGTTTAAACGAATCGTTACACCTAACAGATGAAGTTCCCTACAGCTACTGGCCAAGAATATCAGTCCATTGTAGAGCAGCAGTTTAAGCCTGTCCCATTTTGACAGATACGTCCATATCAGCCAGTGCGATCAAGTCAGATTGCCACCATTAATGGAAGAGAAACCAGGATGTTCTCTCAGATATGACACAAACACGTTAAATCGCCATGAGATTAATGGAAAGCAGTACAAGTCAGAGGAAAGCCAAACACACAGATTTATGCAATCACGTGCTGCAGCAGTGATGACAGTGCATGTACAGCTTACTCTGCAATCACTTAATACATGTCATGAACCAGAGCCAGAACACAGGAATGATACTAGCCTCTCCTAACCCATACACCCCTCTCTCCCTCACATCTTCCTACATAATTACACAGCCTGCCGGCGTGCATGTGTGTGCGGAAGCGCCGATGTAATGTGGGGGTGGCGTCAGATTCATGCCGTGCATCTGGATCTGACCTTTGCTGCTCAGAATAGACGCACAGAGAAGACGGCAAAGATTATAGGAAGCTGCGAGCGGCAGAAGGGGAAGATGGAGGTGGTGAAAAATGGATTTAAAAAGTGAACAAAAGTCATCGCAGGAAAAGGATTAAAAACAAGGAAAAACTTTTTAATGAGGTTGGAAATCTGGTTTTTTAAGAGTTTTCCAACAGTTGGGTGTATTGTCCGTGTAACCTAAGGCTACAGCTGGCTAATAAAATTAATCTTGTGCTAATGATTCCCATTAAACCTGAGCAATTAGTGCACTCAACACTTGGGCGCACACACAGAAAGGCAGAGCGAGATAAAGATGCTGTCTCACTAATTATAGCGTGTCTTTGCAGCTGAGGTCTGCAGGGTCACAAGTGTGTGTTGGAGCGGCGTGGGCGTGCACGTGTGTGCACCAGCTCGACTCGGAGGCAAAGTGAAATCCGGCGAAAGCGACAGAATTATTTAGCGGAGCAGCCAAGCAGCGAAGGTTAAAACAGATGCATTATTATTCAAGCGCAGTCGCATTAATGCGTCGCATGTATGTGTGCGTTCCAGCGCGACGCCCAGCTTTGAGCGGAGACTCATTTTTCTAAGTGCTGAGAGATGATCAGAGCTGGGTAATCCCACCTGCAAAGACCAACAACACGTGTGCGCACACAACTGCAAGAGACCATCGCAAAGGTCTTCTAATCTGTGATACTCAAACTATTGTGGTCACCAGCGTGAATCTCCGTGTTGGGACCTATAAATAGCACAAAGATGCAGCGACAGAGGGAAGCTGATACCTAAAAACATGACAAGAAGCGCTAGCAAGTTGCCTTCTGGCAGTAGGACCATAGATCCCCCTTGATCGTCGGTGGGTTAGAGTGCAGCAGCTGGTCCGAATTAGGCTATGCGACCATTTGACAAGTGTCACAGATCCCACTCATCCTCAGGAAAACCTCTAAAAGAAGATTAGACCACACTGGAACGCCATGAGAACAAAAGGCAGAAGCCAAACGTCCTTTTCTTGTCTGCAGAATCCATCTGGCAGAAGAGTTTAAAAATAAAACTGGTGTCAGAGGTCGGAGGTCAGAAACGTGAAAATAGACGACCTTTTCAAACATCGCGTTTCCTCTTAGTCGTTGGAAGTTCAATTATTTTTGCTGCTGAAATGAAAACTTAAGAAATATAGTTTTTTAAAATCAATATAAAATGGAGCATAGATATAAAAAAACTCAAATCCCACAAAGATTTCAAGAGATAAGAGCTGCACAATATGAGGAAAACTATTATGTGCGATATAACTGATCAATATTGCAATCATGACGATATAGTGATACAAATGGCAAAAACCAAAAACAGCCAAACTGAAGTCAACATAACTTAACTTTCTCGTCTGAGCTCCCATCTCTCTCAAAGCTGTAACACTGGATACATTGGTTATTGCCTTTCCATTTTTTTTGAAAGCTAATGTTAGTTCGGGCTTGTGACGTGTTACAAGCTAGGAGGGTAAACAAAGGGTTGATGGGAAATCAGTCAACATTCCCACTCCTGCAATGCTGCAGAAAATGTGTCTTAAAAAACAACACAGGCTTTTTGATTTTGGCTAAAAACGGTACAGTCATAACTAAAAGACCACTGTCACTGGGACCACTGGGAACGCTTTGAACATAGATCAAAATATAGTTGGAGTGGGACTCCAGGGAGGTATTCCAGGAAGCATGTTTAAAGTAGCCTGACTTTAAGCCTGAACTCTGGCTGAAATCCGCCTGAACTTGCTTACTCTGGGTATGTCGGTTCAAAAAGACCGGATATGAGTTGGCGTAATTACGCTCGACTTGGTAACCCTGGGTTAAAGCTCGTGCACAGCAGGTACATAAAGACAGTCTCAATGGATCGACGATTTCCGGAGTCACCATGGAAACGCGTGGAGAAAAAAAGAAAGTGCTATACTTCAGTGAGACAGGAATGAGATTTTAATGACGGCGAATGAAGATTATACGTCCATCAAAAAATAATACGGCTGCATCATCAAAAGAAAGAGTTTCTGCTTGGAGAAAAAGAACAGACAAAGTAAACGCACGAGTTTCTATCTCATTTCTATTTTCATTCTGACGCATATATAAATATAACTTAAATGAATAAATTCAATTAGTAACAAGTAATTAATTTAAATTTATTCAACATAATTTCTTACATCTATCCAACTCAATATTTTTTTAACAACTCAAATTTACATATTTATCTAACTAAATGTCATTTTCAGCTAAATGTTTTTCCATCTTAATTTATTGTAATTCTTAAACTCTCACATGTCTAAGTTTGAGCCTGCAGATATTCTCATTTTTATAACAATAAAGTCAAAGAAACAATCAATCCACAATCAGTCCTTCCAGACTCATTTAGCTGGGGATTGGTACACTTGCAGAATTACACACCAACACACACACACACAACAGGATTCACAACATGAAACATGTCATTTACCATTTAGCAGTATGGCTGCTAAATAACCTCATCATTCTCTCCCTCCCCCTCACTCATGGTGCAGAAAGAATTAAACATAACAGGACAAATAACTAGACAAAACACAGTAAAACAGCTAAACAACTAAACACATTTGGTCAAAAACCCCCACTTAAACCCAAATCCGTCCAGACAGGCAAAGGGAATGGTATCCCACAATTCCTTGCAGTGCCGATCTAGGAGCAGCACCAAAGTTACACCTACTTATTTGAATTAATTGTAATGAAAGTAAAATAACTGTCTGATAACTACGTGTAATTTTTAAGCTGACTTAACTAAGAAAAAGACTTATCTTAACTGAAGCAAATAATTAAGTTAGATCAAAGTAAAAAAGTTTATCTTTCCAACATCCATACATGGTCTTATCACCCTCTCATGGTGGAAAAAGTATTATCTGAGCTTCTTCATCCACCGCTCCAGACCAGGTTATGTTCAGAGCATGAGTTGCTATGGCGACTTGACATATCCTGAAACATATCTCCATTTCTGGTACCGAAAGCTGAGGTTATCAACTTCCTTAGCCTCAAACTTACCGTGGTAACTAGCATAACCTGCTTTCTGCTACCCCCCAGATGTATTGCAATTTTCCAGCTGATTAAGACCAGTCTTTGGAAAAAGATTTAAACCCAGTTGACTCCTTTTCAATAAAATCTTTAACACCAGATCTTTAGCTCCGGTGTTGACATTATTTTAATTACTGTAACTCTCCAACTGTTTACACAATTAACGTAATTCCAGCAGATTCTACACTATACAGTAGGGATAGGCAAACGTTTTACTCGTGAGCCACAAAAAGTTCAATTTTTCTTTCTTTTTTCCCCTTAAGTTTAGTGGGACAACAACAACAAAACAACAACAAACAAATGAAAATACACTGGAAAAACAGATCTGACAAACAAAAACAACAACCAATACTTCTTCTGCTGTTTTATCCCTTTCGGGGTGCCGGAGCTGCTGGAGCCTATCCTGGCCTTTTTGTGGGCGAAGGCAGGGGACAGCGTGATTTGGGCTGCCGATCGGGGACTCAGCTTTGGGTATGTGACGATTTCAAGGACTTGATCAGCAGATGGAAAGTATAAATCCAATATAGTTGTTCAATGCGAGGCTTTTCGTCCTGAACTTTCATCAATTTTCTTAACCCGCTGGGGCTGCTGGGTTGCCAGAGACTGTCCCGGTTACACCATAGACAGGTCGCCAACCTGTCACAGAGCCCACGGCGCTGGAGCGATCCAGCCCGCTATGCTAGCCAGCCACCTGGTGGACAGTGCAGTGAGCGCTGCTGCCCAGGGTCTGGCAGTTGGATGCCCGGCAGACAAAGAGCCGCCGCAGGTGCCGTCCCTGAATCAGCTGATTCTGTCGTGGAGAAAACCGGCTTTGCGGCGTTATGCAACATTCTACGTTAGTAACGTGCAAAGGCGACAAAGCAAAGCAAAGGAAAGCAAAGCCGATATGATATGTTATTTAGGCCTCGATATATCTGGTGCTAGAGGATTAAAGATCTGCTTTATTTTACTTTGATGGTTGTATTTGTATCATATTTTGGATGTCATTCTTTACATTTATACAAAAATTGCAGCTTGTGTTTTTCCAAAAGTCCATGTGAGAGCAGAGGAGTCGTAGTCGCAGTGATGGAGTCAGTGTCACCTCAGCGGTCAGCACCACAGGTTCATTATCGAGACAGATGGGCTCCCTGGGAGAGAGATGAGGTGCCATCCTCAAAATGAAAGCACACCAAGAAAACACTGCTCGGCTTTCTCTTACACTCTGTTCTTTTCCAGTGTTGAATCATCATCTGTTTACTTAGCTCACTTCTGTTTACCGTTCTGATCTAACACCACCTGTGGGCTCTTTTCCCGCTTGCCCTCGAGTTTTGCTGTGGCTTTGCTGAAGTACTGTAAATTTTTAAAGGTAACCAAAGTCCTACAGAATCAATAAAACGGCACATTTCAGGCACTGAAGTCCATTTGGTTTCTTGTTTTCCTCTTCCTGAAAGGAGCATCTGTTCAAACCATCAAACAACAAAACTGCATCCCATGCAGCTTTTGGAGAATCACTTAGAGCCCACGATCCGGTCCGGTTACTGAATCTATTTGCCACGCAATCATCCATCCATCGATCAATACGCCAGCTGCCCATCCAGACACATTTCTGTCCCGGTTGGCTCAGTTGTTTTGCATTAAAAGGTCGTTTTAACAAATACAATAAAGTTTATGGAGTTGGAGGTGATAAAGCAGAGCTGCACGTTCAGATTCTTGTGAAATATCAGTAAAATTCATGTCTTTTCCATCCTGGAAAGCTCAAGGGGGCTGTTTTCAAGAAACGTGATCAGTTTTCCAGCGTGTGCCTCTTTGCTTTACATCCCAGGAATGTAAACAGACGATGAATAAAGAGTGGGGGACCCGTGTGAGACTTCAGTTTCTGAGTCAACCTAACCAGTTCATTGATTCAATCGTGAATAATGTGGCCTCTAGTTTTCTGGCAATTGCTGTGGAACAGATCGGAGGAAACATTTCGGATTGTCAGCTTTGCTGGAAATAACAGGCCAGGCGCGTGAAATCAGCTCCTCCGTCAGATAATTGTCTGACGGGTAAATGAAGCCACCAGACTTGTTTTAGGTTTCTCTTCAGCTGTGCCAACCCCGCTTCACTTTTCTGTTTCGCCTTTTGCCCTCTTTTTTTTTATTTTTTATCCAGCCCCATTTCGAAGCGGGAAAAGCCTCTTAGAGCCAGCCAGACGACTAATAAGGAGCAGCTCCTGTTAGCCAATCCCTTTTAATGCTTCAGCACACTGCATTATGGGACAAAATACCCCCCCGACGCACACTCACTCGTCTCAAACTCTCCTGAAATGCCTCGGAAAGGAGAGGAAGTCAGAGAATCAACTGTTGCAGGGGTAAATAAGACTTTGTTAGGTGTGTAGAAGCACAGCGTCAGAGCGGTTCGGACGCTAAAGGGGGTGAACCATCTGGTTGGGGCGGGTGGGAAAAAAACAGAAGCAAAATAGGAGTCAGTAGGACTACAAAACAACACGATTAAAGACCACTCTGATGAAAATGGTGTTTTTATCGTGTTCTTGTGGTGCTTTTCTCATGATGGAGGTTATGTATTAGGATAATTAAGCTAATAATTTAATTTTTGAGTATTCCTTTATTCAAATAGTTGTACATCAGGAGATGCATTTGCAATGCATGGAAGGCACGGATGATGTTGAGAGATCAGGTTGATTTATTTTGAAAATCTCTAAGAATTGGTGTGAACGCAGTTTGATGCATCCTCTTTTAGACGCCCCCAGTAATGTTAGATTGGGGGTGTGAGAGGCTGTATGCTAGCTGGAGAGCGTGTAAACAGAGAACTCTCAGCAACGGGGAGGCGAACAGTCCTGCCCACAACTTAAGAGGTGAATTTCTAATGAACTACTGCCACTCTGTCCTAAAAAAACAACACAGGCTAAAAACGGCATAGTCATAATTAAAAGACCACTGGGAACGCTTTGAAAATAGATCAAAAGATGATCAGAGTGGGACTTTAAGGCAGATTCTCATATCCATGCTCCTTATCTTGGTAAAAAAAAAGTCTTTGTCCTGAAAATGTTCCGCTAAGATTATCAACAGTTAGTTCACATGTATTTCCTCCAAATAAAAATAGGAATTTATCCGTAAAAGCCCAAGATTTTCATAAATGTTCACACCAAGAGTCCTTCCATCTCGATACAACACTTATGATTTTTTACATCTTAATTATTTAGTTGGTGGATAAGCCATGTGACAGAAACTCAGGCTGACCCGAATGCTTTTGAAGCTGTTGCCATGGTAATTAACGCCCTAACCAGCATTTGAGGGTTTTTTTTTAATTAATCCACGCCCAAAGATCCCAGAACATTTGAAACAGAATCCAAACCGCATCTGCGTGAGTTTATACTTAACCATTCTGAGACAAGAGTGCCGCATCTTCGAGGTCTCACGCTGCGAAAGCAATCACATGACAGATTACAAGTCCCAACGATGCTGGGGAGACGTCTTCTCTCCCCCAACAGCTGCACAGAAAAATGCTTCTTTTACAGCTCATTAAGATTGTCAAATGGAAATCAATCACCTAATCGATTGAGTTTAGGAGCCATCTGTGCCTCACTGTTCCAAAAGCAAAGAAAACACTTCATTTATATCCAATTAGGGCAAACATGTCAAACCAGGGGGAGAAACTGTTAACCAAAGCCTCCTAACCACTGACGTTTGTCGTGTTATCGGAGGTCTGTCTCCATCACTTTTACTTACAACTTGCTGATTTTATTAACCTGTAATAATCCAGAGGAGTACCTCGACATAAAACTCATGGACTGCTTTTGTTTACAAACCCATTTATGGACTGAATGTGGTCCTTCTTTGAAAAAGAAAATTCCCTGAATATCCATGTTTTCTCTGCTCATCTGCTAAAGGCTGAGAGGAGAAAAGAGAAATTGTGTCAGTGAGCTTTGTGTTTCATCAACAATTGTTGCTCTGATCGTCTGTTTAAAAATTCATGAGTGTCTTCAAGCTGCCCAGACTGTGAAGCCGGTGAATGTAACACAGACAGACCCAGCTTTCCAAAGGAAAACACGGCAGAGCAGCGCTTTCTGATGCGTGCTGGAGAGTCTAGCTGTTTCCAGGTGAAAGACCTCATCTACTATTCATTCTAGCTGGTTTCCACTTGAAGAAAATAATGTACATATAAAAGATTTTTAAATTTTGCCTAAGAAAAAAGTGTTTTTAAAGACAGATTAGCCAGATTTATCTCAGAATGTAGAGAAAATCTCCTTAAACTTTAAAAATGTCATTTGTAAAATGACGACAAACTTCCAGACTGAAGCAGTTTAAAGAAGCAAAGTCACGGGAGAATAGTATTTCCACCCAACGCCCACTAGAGGGCTAAGACATTCCCTTTAATGCTAAGTGCTTTCTTTTCAAAGGACACGGTACCTTTTAAACACACAGTTATTTCTCTTATATATATAGAAAACAAAATGGAAAACAAAGGGGGAGGGGCTAACTGACTGTCCAGTCGCTAAGATCCTTACAGAGGGTGCTCAATCTGTAAGGCTAAATTGTCACCTGTATTTGTGTTTTAATAGAAATATGTTTTTTTACGTTTTTTGTTTTTAGCTAATCTTGAAAATTTGGTTTATTTTCAAAGGTCAGGCAATGTGAAACTATCCACCACAATAACGTAAGACTCCTTAAACTGGTTTTACTTAAATGACAAAAGGTTAGCTAACCCTTTTGATCCATTTAAAAAAAATTATACTGTCAAATTTCATAGTATCGTAATCTGAAACTCAGTCTTTTTGTCAGATTTTATGCATTTATGAGCAAATATAGTAAATCTGAGCATTTATATCAACATGGGTTCAATTTATTAATTTTCATATAAAAGCCACAGGAAACATTTCAAATAATGTTATGACTACAATACCCAGAAGGCCTACAGGGGCCAGGAGCCAGGTGGTTGGTCAGAGTTGTTGATGGGTAGTTTTTCTTGTAAACAGTGCTGTTCCTCATGTCTTATCTGCAATAACTGGCCTTTGCAGAGGCTATGCGTGTGTGAGGCTAAAATGAAATCATTTTGCCAACTTTTTTGTCATCCAAACACTGGTTTAACAGCATTCTTACACATTTCGCCTTCAGTAAATGCAATTTTTCAAACAATTCTTCACTTTTATTAGGGGAAAAAGTTTCTCTTTAGTGTATTTACCACATTTTCTGTCCTAACCTTCACTGTTTGGAGCCGTCATGCTGGGTTGCACTTTGTGCCCTGTACTGTATAAAGAGTATTTTTTGCCGTGGCCTTTAAGGTTTAATTTCCCAAGGGAATCCCAAAGCTATTGTACCACTCTATGTGTGCTGCCGTTACACAATTGCATAAAAAAAACGTGACTTTACAAAGGTTTCTAAATCTGAAATCTCTCTTTCCCTTCTCCTGTTCCATGCCGTTGACTCATGCTCATTGTTTGTCTATCTTAAGGGAGGTCATGTAAGGTAAGTGTATCATGAAGTTTTTGTAAGGATACTGGAAGTGCAGGTGCTTATGACGTGCGGGTGATGCTGTTGTACGGTCCAATCACACAACACTCTAGTCGTCAGTACCGGCCCCTTATTGACCATCCAGGTGCAAGTGCCTCCGATTGACCCATTTCGTCTTTTCTAACAGTTACGCTGTACACAAGTTGCATACACTTTTCACGTGAACAGTAGTGCACAGGATTTTGGGGGGTTGAAAAAATGAAACATCTGTATGATACGCCTACGACTTCATTCTTACTGACAGTTGCATGTTGTATAAGAGTGCAGTACAACCGGCCGTCCACAGATCGCCGTAGAAAAAAATAGTACTTATAGCTACATACACATTGGGCATTTAAGTCTAGCACAGTGTTTTTCAACCTTTTTTGAGCCACGGCACACTTTAACCTTGACAAAAATCCCGCGGCACACCAGCATAAAAAAAAAAAAGAAAAAACTCACAGTCTGTATTGATCTACAGCCCCTCTGCAATCTCACATGCATTTTTGTGATAATTGTTGCAGAAAAAGCTGGAAGCAGCAGCTGTTTTTTTCTAAAAGATGTATTAAAAATTAAGTCAAAAGATTCAAAAACTGTTTGTGTGTTCGTTGTTTTAAGACGTTAAGAGGAGAGACTCATTGTCCGCTAAAACAGTCACTTTAATGCATCATGGGAGATGTAGTGCCGATAATGCGCCGACCGCAGAAAGACCAGCGTCTTTGAGTTTCATTGTTTTGTTCACTTGTTCCACGGTCTGATACCAGATTCTGTGGAAAGCTACACCGCTAAAGACGAGCTTTAGCTGGTATTTTTGTTAGAACTGAGAGACTTTTTTGCGCTAAATCGAAACAAGGAAGTGAATTCTTTAAGCACTTCTGATTGGTCAGACTGATGACATGTGATTAAGCCTTCAAGAATGATTGGTGGAGACAGTTAAAGGGGCGGGACTTTTCCTTACACAGTTATAGCTGCAGCTATAACTGTACCGCGTCGGTACCTTCATTGTTATCAAAGTGTCTTTAATAGAATCAAATAAACACAAAGAAAAAATGATTTAATGATATTTCATATTCTTAACTTCAAACAGGCCCTGTTTTATCAGGGCCTGTTTGGATGAACAAAGAGCTGATTTCCTGGAGATGGTAATTGTTTTTAGATCAGTTAATGAGGGCAATTTCTCACGGCACACTTGACCATCTCCCACGGCACACTGGTTGAAAAACACTGGTCTAGCACATGGTGTTCACACTGGACAAACGGGTCAGGGCTTCTTCTTTTTTCTTCTTCTACTGTTTACTAGCGCATGTCCACCACCTACAGTTGGAAGATGCCTAGTGTGAAATGTCAAAGTGGTGCAAATCTCGCAATCTGGGCACGCAACAAAAACAGGTCAATGCTACCATTCATGCTATGACGGATATGGATTAACATCATGTCAGGAGAGTGGCTTAAGTTGGTTTAACTTTATTTAAATACCCATGTCTGGATTCACCGGATAAACCAGCTACGCTCCGAGTTTGGCGAGTTTCACCGCGTCATTCCCAAATATGAGACCTTTATTGGTCAAACTTCGTCCTTGTTTAGCCGGTAACGTGCGTTCAATGGCCACGCATTTTGTGCGTTGAGCCTAAAAGTGGTCGTTTGAACTCACGTTGCCGAGGGCGGTGTGAACTTAGCTTAAGACGGTGTTGTCCTTTATTGTTTTCTCAAACGAGAGGTGGGTTTGCGGCAGCCATGTTCCTCGTGAGCAGCAACAGAGGCTCCAGCTGTGCGGGAAACATCAGCTTCTACAAAGCCTTTAGTCACCGGACTTCTTTTATTTTTAGAGCAGGTCAACTTTTGATGCTGCTTTTAATGCATCTGCTGGCTAATAAAGCCATTGCCTTACAATATGTCATTACCGGGCTTGTTATCACTCTTCACTTATGCTTTCTAAACTTTGCTCTTTGATATTCTTCGTGTAATGACTCTGCTTTTGGCTGTGCTCAGCCTTTTTGTCCTTCCCTTCGTCGCTGGTCATCCTTTTCATCCCTCGTCCTCTCATCAGTGCTCCGACCCAATTGAAGGCTGAAAGGAATTTTGTATTTGCAGCATCAGATGATGAAAGGCCTTTGATCAGAGCTTTCCCCCTGCAGGTGATGAGCAGACGCAGCAACTCCACATGCATACAAACCCTTTTTGTTACTCCTCTACCCATCTTTTCACGTCTTTCAGGCCCTACATCATCCGGCCTCACAATCCCAGAAGATCTTAAAGCAGAGTAGATTCCTGTGTTTTTCTGTGAGGTGGGCTGTAAACGGTAAAAAGATCCCATGTGGAAGCTTGTTTCCGTACTACTTTCACGGAAGCAAAGGTTAAAATCACAGAACATGATAATTTAGATGATGAAACAAACTTTGGATTGTTTGGGTTTTTCCTTTGGGACAAACTAATCTTGCTGTTAGCCAGAATGGTGCGTACGGCTTGTTCTTTAAGTAGAGGGAAGATTGTGAACTTCTCCTCGCAGTCACGACTTCAACCAGAGCTTAAACTCCCAACTCTCAGTTTCTAATGAACTTCACTGTTGAACTAAATTACCTTTTTTTTTTTGCTCCAAAGGGCTTATAACATCTAAAATCTACTTTTTAAGCTTTTCAGTCTTTTATAATGTTCATTCTTTACAAAAACAATGATCCATTCACGCATTTCTGATTATTCCTCTAAAACTCTGCTCTCTGAGCACCAGCCCCTCCCAATCCACCAAAACAGGTGTGTTCTCACATTGTGACATCACAAAGTGGGGAACCGCCCCTTCTAGTAATTCCACATATGAACATAACCATAATATGAACATTTATCTTAGCCAAAGTTCGGATGTTGCTTGTTTTAGGGTTGAATGCAAACACCCTGCTGAGAGCCAGTCGAGGGTGACGTCATAAAATGGGCGGCACCCATACGGAGTGAAAGCCGGTTGCTCAGAGATCGAGTTATCTTACTTCAGGGTAGGAATATTAGCTGCGAAAATAACTCATATTTCATTCAAATGTGTTCTTTAGTGTGCCAAAGGTAAAATATTATCATTTATATATACATAGTTAATTCTAAAAAGCTTAAGAAAAGCAGGATATAGACCCTTTTAACTCAAATCTGCAGAAAAATTTAGTGTTAATTTATTTTTGACAAACCAATCAGTTAAACTAATTTTGACTTCTTGATTAATATAATGTTAACTTGCAACTTTGTTTTTTTTTTAATTAATTTACAATATGACGCAATGCAATTCAATAATAGGCAAATTTGACTTTTTTTTTAAAGCCAAATATTCTTGTTTGAAAAAAACTTATTTTTGTAAACATGTACTTTAATCTTAAAGAAATTTTGAATTTTACTTTTCTAAGAAGCAGCTTTTTTTTGCCTCAAATTTAATTTAAATGTTACACATGTGTGTCTTTAATTATAATCTGCAACCACAGAAACATTACCAGTGTGGTCACGGTGAAGACTATAAACAGCAGAGCTAACCGTTTCGTAATTCCATTTCCTTTTCTCTGAGTCAACCCAGAGGTGAGGAAACTTCTCCAATTAAAGAACCACAACAATGAAGACATAACCCGTTCCAAAGAGCGCAAAGTAACACCACACTAAAGAAAACAGTCAAGGACGTATTTTCATTTAACATGGATTAATTCACCAAAAATAATATCTAAAAAACACTGTCCATGTCTATGCTAGTAGGGATTAGCATTTCAGGAAGTTTTATGTGTCAGTTATTGAGAAAAATTACTATTAATCACTGATAAGTTAACTTTTTTACGTTTGATTAAGCAATGTAAACTCCTCACAGTTACAAGACGGTGAAGGCAGAGGGCACACAAACTCTGGAAATGTTCCAGTTTGGAAGACATCAAAGAAACTTTTATGTGATGATGTTCGGACATGAAAGCGGCAGTCGCAGTGACTTCCTGGTTAGCAGAGAAAAGCACTGGTAGTTCATCGTAATGTGCTTCCAAACATCTGAACATCAGGACAAGATCTAAAAAACCTTGACCTCTAACAGTTATGGTAGTTCAAAGAGCGTTATTTAGGGTTTTCCTGCGACACCTCTGGTGTTCAGTCATACTGTAGTGAACCGAACCAAAGTTCACTTGGAAGTGAACGGAAACTCTTGATTTCAAACACACCAGAGTTGACTTGTTTGGTAGACCTCAGTGGTGATTTAAAACATGAAAACTGTCTGGTCAAAAACTCTGGTGGAGACCAAACAAGCCAGTGTGAATATGGAGTGATGAAAGAACGCAAAGGATCCTAGGAATTAAGGTCACGATAGACGATGGTATTGTGGAGATGCAGACAGTTGGGTTCACACAATGAGCGTGTTATTTTATTGTCAACAGCAATAGCTCCGGTGTTAAAGGGTTAACCCTTGTGCTATCTTATGGGGGCCACATGACCCCACCCTTTCATTGACGTGTTCCACCTACCATGACAAAGGTGGATAAAGGTGGAAAGGATTTCATGTAATCCATGGACACCAGTGAAGATCACAAATCATTGAAGAAAAAAGGTGCAGAGCACTGTCTAGTGGGTCTAGATCAGTGTTTTTCAACCAGTGTGCCGTGGGAGATGGTCAAGTGTGCCGTAGGAAATTGCCCTCATTAACTGATTTAAAAACATTTCCCATCTCCAGAATATCAGCTCTGTGTTCATCCAAACAGGTCCTGATAAAACACTGAGAAGTTAGGAATATAAAAGATCGTAAAATACTTTTTCTTTGCATTTATTTTATTTTATTAAAGATATTTTGATAAGAATGACGTACCGCGATTGAGCTGCAGCTCCGCCTGTATTTTGGGAAAGTCTCGCCCCTTTAACTGTCTCCACCAATCATTCTTGGGGAGCTTAATCACATGTCATCAGTCTGACCAATCAGAAGTGGTTTAAGTCTTCACTTCCTTGTCCCGATTTAGCTCGTAAAGTCGCTCAGTTCTAACAAAAATACCAGCTAAAGCTCATCTTTATCGGTGTAGCTTTCCACAGAATCCGGTGTCAGACCGTGGAACAAGTGAACAAAAACAGTGAAGCTCAGAGAAGCAATCTCCGCCGGCCGTTTAATGCTCTACATCTCCCATGATGCATTGGGTTGTGAGAGTGACAGCGCACAAGGAGATGTGTTGTTAAACGTCTTGAAACCAACGAACACACTTCAAACTGTTTTTAAATCTTCTAACTTAACTTTTATTGCATCTTTAGAAAAAAACAGCTGCAGCTTCCAGCTTTTTCTGCAACAATTATCACAAAAATGCATGTAAGATTGTGGAGGGGCTGTGGATCAACACAGACTATGAGTTTCTCCTTTTTTTTTTTTCATTTTTGGATGCTGGTGTGCCGCGGGATTATTTTTTTAAGGTTAAAGTGTGCCGTGGCTCAGAAAAGGTTGAAAAACACTGGTCTAGATGACCCGACTCCCAATGGTAAAGTGTCTAGGATAGCACAAGGGTTAACTGACCAGCTAACTGACAGTCGTACTACCAAACCCAGGGAGGGGAAGGACTAATATAACCATAGACGGGTGAGACGACCAAGAACATAAAAAAGGAAGGACCCACACAAGGAAACACACACTGACAAAGTGTGACAAATTTGTGGGCAGATAAATTACACATGCTCCATAAGCGCAGAGTACCACAAAAAACACACACTTCGCCTTTGATGCCCAGCGGCATCATTCCTGAGTTCCTTCATATTGCCACATATGGTAATTTAATTCTTGGCATTGGCCACTTCAAATAAACGCAAAGCATTTCCTTCCTCGACTGAATCAGAAGAGGGAAACATATAACAGAGCCTGACGCTAAATCAAATCAAGAAACGGCTCCTTGAGTCTGCGTTTTATTCAGAGTTGATGAGTGTCGGACAGATTTATTTCTATTTATTAATGGAGCACACAATCAAGGAACGACGGAGGCCTGAAACAAAAAAAAGCTGCTTATTTTCATACAAACTGGTCTCCCGTCCCCATCGACTAACAGAATCTCTCTGCAGTGACCTGGGCCGAATCCCGACAGGATTTCCACTGAAAAAACCGAGCAAACGCGTTGGGAAACGTCCTGAATCGTCCAAAACCTTTCACTCCTGCCTTCATTTTTAACACAACCTGACCAGAGAGTGGCGTTTGTCTGTTCCTGTATTTCTTAGCCAGAGGCCAATAAGAGGAAACGGGGCGAACGGCGGCTTCTTTAAGGAAATGCAACATTGTGGGATGCGTAGCTGTGGTTTCCTGTTTCTTGCTCAGAGGGAAACAATGGTTGCAAGAGCTGTGGTATGGAGTAACGTTCCCTCAGAGGGTTTTGATGTCCGAAAAGGTAAAAGAAGAATGAGATTGCACATGATGGAAATGAATTTAACGCAGTTCTCACGATTTTCTTTTCGTCAAAGAGCCACTCCGATCATCTTTTGATCTATTTTTAATGCGATTCCAGTAGTCTTTAAATTATGATCAAGGAGGCGGAGCAAGACCTTTATAAATGGGGGGGGGGGGCTTTGGAAAGGTGGCAAAACACAAGAATGGAAGGTCATTACAAATGAAAGTCTTAAAAAAACGTATTTCTAACAGTTTAATCATAATTACTGTTTTTATTTCATTTAAAAGTATAACTTCTGTTATTTTTTGCAATTCTTAAAGCTTGAATTGATGATTTCCTAGTCTTTGTCAATAATGATCCTAATAATCACTGAAAAATTGGGAGGCAAGTGTGGGGCAGAGCTTTATGCAGAGACACCCTCCTGCCCCCTATAGCTCCGCCCCTGGATAATGCCTTTTTTTTTTTTTTTGCAAAGTTCCAAAAACCTGTGTCGTTTTCTAGGACATAGTTTCTGCAGAGCAGCAGCAGTTCTTAAGAAATTCAGCTCTGATTTTAGGGCAGAACTGTCGACAACCCCGCCCCTCTTCCCCACCGTATATATCTCTCTCTGTTTACGTGGACGTACATGGTCATCTACACGTAGATGCATCAGAATAGAGCAGAGCAGGAAGCTCCAGACCCGCCCAGTATATCTTCTACGTCACAAATAAAAATTTTTTTAAAACAGCCTTTTTTTAATAAAAAAAAAAATTTCTTAATACATGCTCCATCATCACAAAAGTGCCCACAATATCTCATTTAACCGTACAATTATTTGGCTTTAATTGTGCATTAGCAGCAAAGTATTTCCCAAATCCTGGCCGGTTCCAAGTCCTGCTTCTGCTTCTGCAGTTACGCATCGTGTTTACCTGAGAGAAAGCCTCATGCAAACGATTCCTTGAGTAAAATAACTCCCAAAGGACGAGAAGGCCCCAAAACTGACATGCGGGTGAAAAGGGATCCGCCCAGGAAAGCAGGAAAACACTCAAGAGGGCAAACTAACAACTGCAGAATGGGTAGTAATAGGATTATGATGTATCATCCATTTTTGAAACTAATGTCAGCGCTCCAGCGAGCTGGTTTTTTGACATGTTTCCATGAAGCTTATTCAATCTGACTGAGTCATTATGACCAGAATGAAAGCCGCTGCTGGGTTTGACACATTTCATTCAATTAATTCCTTTAATGGACCCTGATTCGGAACTGTGACCGCTTTGTTTTGTCCCAAATTGCACATAAACAAGTCAAATAGGAACAAGTTAAAATGATTGATTAGGAACCCCCTCCCCCCCTCCCCCCTCCACGACCCCCGGCTGCAGGCGGTCAGAAAGACGAATCGATAGGTAGATAGATTCTCAGATATGACGGCCAAAAAACTGCTGAGCGACTCCGTTCTCTGGCCACTTTTCACCATCAACAACAGCTGCCGGGTCACGCTGGGGTGTCAGGCTGCTGCCGCTGGCATGCACACACACACACACACACACACACACGCACACATCAATAGTGTTTGTTCCCCTCCTCTACACAACAGAGTCACAACACCACAGAAAAAACACACAACCTCAGCCCTCTCCCCTACATTTGAAATGAAATTTGTGTTTCAGCATGTTTTTCTGGCTTTTTTTCTGATGATGGAGGACGTGCATAAAGAAAATCCAGATTAAAATGGCATTTCTGAGTATTTCTTTTTTCAAATTGCTGTGAATCAGGAGCAGATGAAAAAATGCTTTCTGAAGAAGATCGTACTTGTGACATGGAAAATACGATGGGCGGGCCAGACGACTAGTTCCACGTACGTCTTTGTTTTTTTAGCTACCTTAACACGCGGCAAAGCGTGACCCCCAGTGACCCCCGTCCTATAAAAAGGTTGTGCAGACGTTTCGGGTTACCGCGTGCGAAACCCTCTTATTCTTATTACTACGAAAAATGTCAACGTCCCTTTTGGGGTCCACGTACAAAAAGCGGCCATTGAACACACGTTACAAAAAAAACATCTCAAACTTCGACCAATCGGAGACTCTGATTGGGTAGTGACGTTTGGACGGCGTCCCTTTGAATTCACTTAAATGTCAGCCGTTTAAAATTTGATCATGGAGGAAATATTAATAATATTTATATAACGGGATAGAACTGTAGAAGAAAAAGCCTGGAGCTAGATTCTCTAGGCCATTTTTTAAGTTCATTCCTACTTTTTTGTTTTTATGGATAGACCCCCCCAATATTAGGATTGGGTCTTGAAGTGAGAGTTGACCCCTGCATTTCTTTGCCTTCCTTGGACTCCTTGAAAGGACAGTAGAGAGGTAAAGGTCGAACCATGAGCTGCAGCCTGATCCCAGCCCTGTAGCCTCATGGATGCATCTCACTGATTTATTTTAATTATCCTAAAAAATATGATCCAGAATCTGAAAAAGAGTCTGTTGTTTGAGGGCATTTCTGAGTGTTTTCTGCTCAGAGACATCCTCTGGGGTTCTTGTCCTTCTCCCAGCAGCTTTCAACTTTCAAACCCCTGGATGATGGAGACGTTTTCCCGAGCATTTTCCTGTCACAAACGCACAAAAACAGCACATCCTGCTGGCAGCGACATCCTGTCCCGACTCCCTCCCGGCTCCGCAGCGACTCACCGATACGACGTCTGTTTTCTGAACGCCAGTCCCCGCAGCTTCTCCTCCAGGCTCTCCTGCTCCATGTCGGGCAGGCTGCTGAACGTGTCGCTGCAGCAGCCCACGGCGGCGTCGTCCGAGCCGGCTCCGGACTCCGAGTCACCCCCGTCGGCTCCCAGAGAGGCCAAGCGGCCGTTCAAACCCCCCGCCGCCGGGCTCGTCGCCGCTTGGGGGTCCATACTGGTCGCTGCTAGCTTAAACGCCCCGCGCCGGACCCCCAGGTACCCCTGCGGCTCGTGGCGGGACGCAGCGGGGGGGTGAATGAGGCGAGGACAGATGCGGGAAGGACACGACGCTGAAGGCTGCGGGACCTGGATGGACTCTGACCACCGAGCGTCTCTCCGTGCCGCATCACAACCGCACTCACGAGCTGTGGACCAGTGACAGCGCGCGACGTCAAGCCACCGACGTCACGCAGGAAGTGGAAGCTCCCCCCTTCAAAACAAAAGTCAAGCTTGGCAAATCACAAAAAAGATGACGCAAAAAAAAAAAAGTAAACATATTTCAGTCCAGGATATTTTTTCTCTTATTTATACAATTTTTTTTTATATTTTCAAAGTAAAAATAAATAACAAAGTACAAAAGAAAGCACACATATTATATTATATTATATTATATTATATTATATTATATATTATATTATATTATATTATATTATAGTATATTATATTATATTATATATATTATATAGAACCTTCATTCTGATGTGTACGGGAAACAATATTGACAAAGACATCTTTTAAAACTGAGTAACAGAACGCGACTAAAAAATTGAAAATGGGAGAAATAAAAATAAATACATAATTAAATTAAATATCAATCATAACTACAGCACTGTCAGCAGCTGAAACAAGTAAATATTGTTTGATATAAAAAAAAACAAATAAAATAAAATAAATTATTGTGTTTTATTTATACAATGCACTTTTTAAAATGGCATATTTATGAGAAAAACTGCTGAATAATTTAACACACTCTCACAGGCATAGAATTATTCCGAATAGGTTGTTAATAATCAACAACAAAAAATTGCCCACTTGTTTTGTTTTAAAATCTGAAAATCTTTATTTTGAAATCTGGTCCGGAAGTTGAGTTTTTGTTCTTTTTTTTGCGTGACATGACACTTGTTTAAAAGCTGCCACAACGTGAAATGCAGATACACCAAATCCAGTTTTATCTATTATTGCATCCAATCTTAAAGGTCAATTATACCTGTGTCCATCCATCCATCCGTCCATCCATCCGTCAGACTGTCTGTCTCAGGGGACAAACAGCGTGGCATTGTGGGATATTCCCTCTCATCTTTTTGTGCACTATCATCAGTGAGAAAGTAGGGCAGAGGGTGAGCACACATTACTGCACGTGCACATGTGCACACCAACACACACGCTGTCTCCAGCGTTTGCATGTCAAACGTCACACTTGTCCGGATTGTTCTCTTCTTTCTGAGCTTTTGAATTAGAAAATCCGTTTCCATTTATTTATTTGTTTGCATTATAAAATGAAGGCGGAGCTTCAGATGCTCACATGATGCAGCTCCAGTGGACTTTCATCATCCTTTCTGGTTTACATGTCAGCTGTTCTAGCAGCAGCATCTTCTCCCTAACGTCCGATCTTTGACCGTCACTCGTTCTACATGGCTTCACTTGATTTTCTTAGATTTGAAGAAGATGAAACTGAAAAATCGTGGTGTTCAAAGGGAGATTTGTGAATGATAATTGCTTCCACAGGAAGAACGGTCAAAGTAAACGAACACGTGAAATGGAAAAAGATAAAAGAGAGTACCTGGAGCTGATGTAGCCTAAAAAATAAAAACATTTCATATAATAAAGTAAATCAATAATTAGGGTTCCCAGTAATTGCTAAAATACTGAACCTATTACATTTACACATTCATATTTCAACTCCATTCTGTAAAGATTTATTTCCCCATGTCCAGTCAGAACCAACTTTATTTTGAAGGGACAAACTGTTTCAACATAACTAGTGATGGAAACTGAAAAACAGACTAAACTTTCCTCATTAAAAATCCAAAGTTATCACATTAAAAACCAACTGAAAGCAGTTTTCTGTCTGAAAACGGTACAACGAAAATCAATTCAGGGATTTGATGAACTGATCTGGATTTTATGAGTAAAGATCAATGCCATGTCCGTGTTTCCTCGTTTTAATGACTACTCTGAGTTTGCAGGCAGACAGATGGGCAGCTTCTGACTCTGGGAAAACACGTTTGAGACCATAAGGCGGGAAATTTGTTTCTCCAGTTAAGGTCCAAACCAAAAAAGTCAAAGTTACTGATGATGAGCAAAAAAGTGACATATTTTATCTGATTTCTGGGATATCAGCCTGTAAAGATTTCAGACTTTGGAGACTTTTGAACAAATAAATCAGATATTTTTATTACAAATCTGCACATAAAGAGGTTTAAAAAATTTGAGAAATCAACAGTAAAACTGACAGAATTTATTTGTTACTTTATTTTTAAAATTTAAGTTCAAATTCAAATGGATTCATAAAAAAACTTTTCCTGCAAAAAAGAACCTTGAAGTCCTTTACATAAAAAAAAAACAATATTATAAGCTAACAACAAACCATCATACTTCTACCACCGTCACAAGGCCTTGTGTTCAGTCTTAGGTTTTATATGAAATGAACTTTTTGTTTTGTTTTTTAAGCAAACAAGGACTCTGGTCCAAGTCTTCAGTTCTGCTTTTGTGTTTTAACTGTTTATTCTGATGTCTTTTGTCCTCCTTTTGCCAAAGGAAAAGCTCTTTGGGAGAAAACACCCAAACGGTGCTCAGAGTTCCTTCAGATGTTCTGCAGAAAAACTTCAACCTTTTCCACCTGGATAGTCAGCGATGTTTTCTTTGATCTCGGATGAGATCTGGAGGACTTGAATACACTTTTTTCAGAATTCTCTGTTTGGGTGACTCTTTCCTTCACGTCAGCTCCGGTTCTGCCGTTTGCTGCTGCGGTTTTGTTCTGAAGCTGTTGGGACTGTTTGCTCTTCAGACTGTCAGAGCCATTCTCCATCTATTTTAGGTTCATTCTTCCTCGTGAGGAGGAGGAACACAAACGCTCCTCTTTTAGCTGGCCTGTCTACCACAAAACTCTTCTCTGCCTAATAGAGTTAAGCTCTAATCCAATTGAAATTTTTGGGATGGGGGCTTTGAAGTTAACAAATAATAGCTGGTGTTGCGTGTCTTAAATGGCCCAATTTCAATCAGGTGGTTCAGAAAAACAGGCTGTTTTTTTCTAAAAGTATGATGACATTTTAAAAGGGACATCACTGCAAAGTGTCCCAGAACAAAGAATAAACTCCACTTAGTTTATAGTTTCCATAGTAGCTACAGAGACAGACTTACTGCCTTCAAATGAGCAACAGCACCATAGCAACCATGGAGTTTTTTTAATGTTTCGAGGTGCTTAACATGTGCTGTGATTTTCGCGGTTATATCTTTAAGTAAAATTCGCTTAGCAACCAGAGTTAATGGCCTTTTATGCTCCCACAGTTACAGATGACAACCTTAAAGATGAATTTCTAATATGAGTGGATCATATGTGTGCGCTGGAAATGTTTGTATTTTTATATTTTATTTAGAATTGGTATTAACATTAATTTGACCAAATAAAATTTAACATTTTTTATAAAAAATGGCTGCCAACAAAGGGGAAAAAAAGCCTTTTTTGTCATTGCACAACTAGACTCTAGGTGGCGCCCTCCATCAAAGTCAGAGCTCGTCCTCAATAAAGATTTTCTTAAGACTGGTTGTAATAAACACTTACACCAATTGTTGTTGCTTTGTGTAAAAGTAACATTTTGTCATCTGTAAAGAGCCAAACACTGCTTCCATGGCAACACCATAAAATGGGCGGAGTCATGAATCCTGTTGGATTGTGATTTTACACCTTTTCCTGCTAAATTAGCCAAATTGGAAAAAAATTGGGGATTATTTAAGGTCAAAGTTTTTCATCTTTTAGAAGAAAAAGTAAAGCTGTTTTTTTATCTTTATAAATAAAAGTTAATAAAAGAGTTAGATCATTCAATCTCACACAAACGCATCCCAGACATAAAAACGAATTGTTATTACAAAATATGTAATTACTGACCCAACTTTTTTTTTCTTAAAAACTAGTTTTTTTAACATTCATTTCTTTGGACGTAGATTTTTTAAGAGGATATTATTTTAATCCTAATAATAAACATGATCCTTTTAAAACAAATGGGTTAGACATTCTTAAAAAAAGTATTTTCAAATAGTAAAATACAGCTACCTTTAAACGCTGAACAACACCATCATGATCACAGATAATCAGACAGAAACGGATGTAAAAGACGAGCAGAAACGGTGTACTTTTACTACGGAAAATACTTTATTAGTAATAAAAAGCAGGGAGACAAAAGTCAGGTGAGCCCAGCTTTACACAAGAGCAAGAAGCAAAAAAAAAGGCAAACGTGATTCGTAACAAGCGACTAAGCTGCTGCAGGAGCTGCAAAAACGGGACTCTTTCTTTCTAGAGATCCGGAAGGGAATGTTTTCCGGAGGAATCCACAGATCTGGAACGTTCTTTGCAGCCGCGCCAAAACCAAACGAATCCTTTGTCGGCATTTTTCTGGAAACTGTACCTGAAGAGGACCGGACGCTGCGATTCACATTTCAACTCAATCCGACAGTCTGCACATCCCATAAATACAAAATAATACATGCTTTTGTTTTTTAATTCTTAAGGGATAAATATTTTAAGTAAATGCTGACAAAAGAAAAAAACAAATTTTAATTTTAATTTCCGTTTAGAAGATTCTTTCCACAAAAGAAAGCATCACTTTGGAAGTTTTTCTGCTCAATCCACTAAAAAAATCATTTATCAGCTGATGTATAAATAGTTTTCAGGACAAAACACGAACTTTTTCTTTGACATAAATACAACTAAAATGAGCAAAAAGAACCAACTAAATATAAAAGTTTGAGAGGAACGTGAACAGAACAGTGGAGGGGGAACATCCATCGGTGTTTGTTCGACGTGAAATGACCTTTCCTCCGTCTGAACGCCGAGAAGGAGCCGAGGATTCAAAGATAAACGAGGCGTAAAAAAGAAGATGACATAAAAACGCAGGATATAAACAAAAGCCCGTATCAAAAAACGAACTGGAATGAAATGAGAATATTAAACGACAAATCAAAGGTTTCTATAAATACAGACGCCATCGCAGCCTTTCCTTTTTCGTCTGGAAAATCCGCCACGTTGTCGTTTTCAGGCTGGCGGCCGACTCGTGAAACGATCAGTGCAACTTCAGCTCAGAAGCGAGAGGCAGCCGGCGCCTCCCGGTTCTGCCGTTCCAGTGTATCGGGTGGAGCGGGCCTCGGCCCGTGGGCGTGCTGCGGAGCGGGCGGCGCTCGGCAGGGCCCAGGACCCTCAGGACGTCTCGTTGACGGAGCGCTCCAGCTCGATCACCTTGCGGCTGCTGTCGTTGGCCCTCTGCTCCAGCGACCTGGCGGGAAACGGGAGGGGGAGGAGTTTAACTCTGAGCTGATTGGCTGCAGCGGTTTGTTTCAGACAGCTCACCTGTGCAGGTCCAGCAGCAGGTTTTTCTGCGTCTGCGTGGCGTTGACGTTCCTAAAAGGCAGATGCGTGTCCGGCTCCACCTCCAGTTTTTGTTGCTCTGAGCGCCGCCAGGCTGCCATGACAACAGCGGACGTGTCCTCCCACTGCTCTGGATATTCCCCGCCGAGACCGAGCAGCTGAGGCTGCTCCTCCTCAAAAGTTGACAGGAGACTCCTGGACTTGACTGAAACCATAAAAAGGGTTTCCGTTAGCGCATGGCGTAGGGGGAGGAGCTAAACCCCATGTGTTCGGGGGAGAGGGGGCGGCAGGAAGGGCCGGAAAAAAGTTTGATTGTCTGCCCTCGGAGGCCACGGCGAGTGGGCAGTAATGAGAACGTGGAGAAAGGTCGGCTCTGCTGCAGAGCTGGAGGTGGAATCTGATTACTGTTGTGTTCTAATGGAGCTCCGCGGGTCTCCGTCAGGAAACCATGAGTCATCGGATCCAGAACGCCGCAGCTGGAGGCGGAGCGTCGAAAAACCTCAGAGTCATTCTGATGGCGCTCGGCCCCCGACACAGATCCACAAAGTTTCTATTGCCTTTATTAAGAGCATCCAACCAACCGTTGAATCCACCATCCATCCATCCGTCCATCCATCCATCCACCATTCATCCATCCATCCACCATTCATCCATCCACCACCATCCATCCATCCATCCATCCATCCATCCATCCATCCATCCATCCATCCATCCAACCAACCGTTGAATCCACCACCATCCATCCACCCACCCACCCACCCACCCACCCATCCATCCATCCATCCATCCATCCATCCATCCATCCATCCATCCATCATCCATCCATCCATCTATCCATCCATCCATCTATCCATCCATCCATCCATCCATCCATCCATCCATCCATCCATCCATGTGTTAGACAGACTGGTATTCACACAGATTCCAGGAGCTTTTGAACAGACTTGGTAACCAGTAAAAACTTGATGTTGGATAAGTGAACCTGCTCAGTTTTCAGGAGCCTCCACTGTTCACCATCGTACTCCCAGAACAACCCCCCCTCCTAAGATATCCTCCAGCTGAAGACCACCTTCACCGAGGTGGACGGTATGTTCTCTGCGTTCCGGATAAAGAGCCGTGTTAGAGATCAGACCAGCAGTTCTGTTCTTCAGCAGACTGAAGCTCCTCGTCCCACAAGCCTTTGCAAGGAGGGGTCCAGTGTGACGCAATGTTTTAAATTTATTTGAAAAAATTACGATTGCACCCATCCCTCAAGCCACGCCCCCCTTCAGGCCCAGTGATAAATTACATCTACTTGCATTTACTTAAAGTGTAAATTTTGAATTTCTAAGTTTTATATAAAATTCTTCCTTAAAAATATAAATGGTGCAAAAACTGAAAAATAAATATATCATGAAAGTTAATGAACAGTTTCAAACAAAAAGGTCTCATTGGGGATTCGAAACAGAAGGAGAAAAAGACTCACCTGTGGCGGTAAAGGAGTCTTTGGCCGCCATCTGTTTGGAGGTGGCTCCTGTTGCGGTGATGCTTGAACACGGAGACAGACCGCTCGGACAAAAACTCCCCAGAAACAAAGCAAAACACAGCACCACCACCTGCAGGGCGGAGGAAGGGCGCGGTCAGGATTAGGGATCAAGCCCACGACTGCTGATGTTTCCAAACGTACCATGAGGCAGGAGGAGGTCTGGGTCCCGGCCACCCGGCAGGACTTTGGGAGTTTTCCTGTCACCATGGCCTGCAGAGACTGCAGCTGCTGCAGCAGAGTCCTGCAGAGAAGCAGAGGCTCAGAAATGAGACGCCACGGAAAAACGGAGGGAAGGGAAAAGAAATGTTCTCAGATTTTTTAGATCAAGACAAGATGCAGCTTTTTATTATTTGTTTTTTTTTTTACAAAAGATAAGGCACAAAAGAAGAAGTGCAGCAGAGCTGGAGGCTTGTTATTTTACAGCGTAAGAATTTGTGAGGACTTGGCAGGTTTGTTGTAACACGTGTGAGGAGACAAAAATGAGAAAAGACGGCTTTAATCCTCCAAAGTTTTGGATTTGCGGATTGTTTTCAATTGAAAAATGCAGAAATTCAACAGTCGGCTGTTGTTCTGTTAAATAGATGCGGCCTCAGAATTCAGACTCTTGAATGATTTTAGTTTCAAGCCTAAAATTTCAGAAAAAAACAAGAAGAGAACAACATTTGATTTCAGAAGGCTTGTTGTTTTGATGTAAAAACTGTTCAGAATCAGAAGAAAAAGCAGGCCTTCTCCCTCTGAACTGATGTGAGGAGAGGATTGTGCCGCGTGCATGCGCCGCGTGCCTCCTTACTTGTTCGTGTTCTCCAGAGTCTCCACTTTCCGGCGCAGATCGCTGTTTTCATTGGAGCAGGTCTCCACCCTGTGGTCAGACAGTGGTACTGCAGAATGAGCGCCTTCCTTTCATCCGTAACAAGTCCTTCATTCTGACATAAGTCCTGAATCTTTCCTCTTTGGAAATGCTATTTTATATTTTATTAACATTAAAGTCCAAGTTTTTGTTTCTTTTTACCACATTTTTAATCTGCTACTTTCATGTTTTTATAATCCTTCTGTGGACTAATTTTCAAAGTTTTTAAAACAATAAACAAGTAAATGACATCAAACAAAAAACACCAGTTTTGAGTAGAAATGTATTTTTCCTCATTATTTTTTAAACATTTTGTTTTCACTTGAATCATAACAGACAGAAGTGGATTTACTTTTTTTCAAGAGAATCCATGTACTCCTTTTTCTTCCGGCGACTTTCCTGAGCTGAAATCTATGGGACAATAAAAAAAAACTTTAAAGAGGCAAAAAATGGAAAACATTGGCTTTTAAAATTAGATTGAAATCACAGACTTTCATTTCTTTACATACATTTTATCACTGAGAGCACCAGAGGTAAACTTTTACCCAAACCAGATTTTCATCCCGAATTATTCAGGATTCAAACAGCATCTATAAGTACAATTAGAGCTGCGGGTGGAGTTGTAAGACGTGCAGGTGCCGCCTGCCCTCACTGGCCACGCCCCTCACCATTCCCCTTCTGCCCCTGCCCCTCTGATTAGAGCTGCACATGAAAAATTTATTCAAAAACACATTTTTCAAAATGACAGCTTTTTCTGTTGGTTTATCTCCATAACAACCATTTTATTTTTTGGTTGTCTGGAGGTGAAGCACAGTATAATGTAATTTTTGGAAAAATCTGCAAGAGTAAACTTTGGGATTTCCTCGGCAACAGAGGTTTTATTTGTTAACCACGCCCATATTCCTCATATGCTCATGTCGTCTGTCATATTGTTTCATTCAGCGTGACCCAACGCTTGATGCATTTAGTGTATTAAGTGTTTGGTGCTGTGCTTTGTAGTAATAGTAGGTGTGGGGGGGGGGTACAATATGGTGGGCTCTTGCTGGGGTCAAAGGTCAACAAAACTGGTTGTGGTTGTAGACTGAAGGTCGTATCACGCCGCCACTACGTACATTTTGCGCATTTTCCACGTATAAAATTGCGGTCTTTCGTGATCCATGCATGACAAACCTTATTCCGAAGTGTTTCTTGCGTTCGTTATTCGTCAATATTTTACATAATTTTTTAGTATTACATAAATCTTAAGCAATGGTGGGTGATTTTTGCGAGATGCATAGACAAATTTGTGGATTTCCACGACGACGATGCCTAACAGACTTTTTCACGAATGTACCACCGATGTATAACTTTCATATCGCGCATACGGCGCACGTATCACGTTCAAATTACGTAATTTCACTAATGAATTGCATATAAACAGCACAATAATCAGACACAGTAAGAAAGATGAAATCTTTTAGGGAAACTGAGGCTTCTACCTTGTTCTTGATCTTTCTGCGGATCTTCTTCAGAGCCTTCTCCTCAGCTTTGGTCAGCGGCAGTTTGGTTGGAACTGGGTAACCTTCTGCCACCAGCGTGCGGCGCTCTTCCTCAGTCAGGATAAGCGGTCCTGATCCCTGCAGTTTCTGAAGGAAAGCAGGAAACGGTTTGATGCTGGATAAATAATTTGCTGTTTCCGAGCAACATGTGAGTAAAAATGTAGATGACGAGTTTTTTTATTTTTTATAATTCAAGCACAGATCGTCTTCTCTCCATTCCTGCATTTTATTCTGCCGCCGTGAACCAGCCTCTCTGAGAAAGCACGGAGGCGGCGTCATCATGGGGAGCCCTTACATGGGGAGCCGTGAGGAGCGGGGAGTTGGACAAGGAGGAAGCAGCACGAGGGGACGCCTTCACGCCAGACTGACACGGAGAGGGGCTGGTGGGGGAGGTGGGGCAGGACAGGCCGGGTGGGGCGTGGATTGGACTCTGGCTGCCCTCGGAGTCGCTGCCGTGGGAGCTGGGGGGGGTGGGAGGCATTTGCAGGGACTCCAGACCTGAAAAAAGCAATGATTGGAGGATTGAAAAGTGCAGAAATGTGACAGAATTTATTAAAATTATTGAATTTGGTTCAGATTAATGAAGAGAGAATTTAAGGTTAGTTCACGGTTTGACCAGCAGAGGTCCTCGTTGCTCCAGGAATGCGACTGTGCAGCAAAATGAGGAAAAATGAGACTGAAAACAGACCTTTGTGTGTTAGATTGAGGAACTGATCCACTTCATGGGGTTCCAGTTTAATCTGAGGGATTACGTTCTCCTCCTTCACCTGCAAACAGACGGAATTATGAGGGAAACTTCTCCACCGGGAGTCTCCACGTCTCCCTGAAGTCCCACCTTGACGCCTTTGCTCTGGGTGTTGGTGCCGACCGGCATCTGCGGTGCCGCGGCAGGTAAAGCCACGGGGCCCTCGGGGGGCGGGGGGCCCTCGCCGGGGGCCAGAGAGAGGGAGAGAGTGGGAAGCAGGGAGGGAGCCTCGCACAGGAGGCTCTCGATGGCCTCCTCCTGCTCCATGGCCCAGTCAGCCGGATCTCCATCCGATTCTGCAGCAGAAAAACGTCGCCGTCATTCTTAAAAATGTGAGAAAGTATCGCTAACGTGTTTTTTATTAACTCTCTTCTGATAAATTTGGTTAAATATGTGAGATAATTTTCAAATTTTAGGGAATTTTTCCAATAAATTACCAAGTAAAGCTTCAAGGTTTTGATATTATCCTTTAAATTACCTGAGAATTTATCAGATAACGTTTTCACTGATGATGATCGATTTTTGATGTAAAAATAATTAATGTTTTTTATGTTTTTTAAGTGACTTTAAGAAGGAAGATCAGAAAAGGCTTCAGTTTTGACAGTAAACCAGAAAAAAAGAAGGGCTTCTTTCAAAATAAAGCGTAGCCATCAGCAGGGTCCTGGTCCCAGCTCTGGAGGCGGAGTCTCACCGGCGTCGCTGCCGTGCTCCCCGGTGAGGTGCGACAGTGGCGACTGAGGCCGGCTGTCCCCGCACAGCGAGTAGCTGTGCTCGGCGGTGATGTGGGGGGGCTGGGGGGAGCTGGGGGACAGCTCGCTGCCGTCTTCCCCCTCCATGGCTTCGACTCCACCCCTGACCCCGGACAGGAAGGGGTCGCTGAGGAGCTGACCCAGCAAGGCATCCTGGGAAAGGTCGTCCAGGAGCTCGGAGAAGTGCTGCAGAAGAGAGGAGAGCGAAGGAGAGCAACAAATCCTTAATGAATGAATGAAAATCCAGTTAGACTCTATGGGTCAAACAAAGTCTGCAAAGAAAAGCCTTTCGTCTTGTGTTTTTGTTAAAGAAATAAAAGTTTTTGGTTTTTAGAAATCATCAAAAACATACTAACTACAGAATCTCCAGGATCACAAAAAATTAAAAAGCTTTTGCAGTAAATCTCATTTATTTGCAGATAAAGCAGAAATTGTTGTCATCTTTTAGTAGAAAACCAGACTTTAATGGAACAGAAATCCTTGTGAATCCTGAAGGGACCTAAAGGGGACCATGACTGAAAAAGAAAAGTCCAAAAATAAAGTAAAATAAATGTATTTTGCTTCTGCTGAACATTTAAGTCATTATTTGTCAGAAAACTGTCGTACATCTACAGTATTTTTCACTCAAAATATTTGTTTTGAAGCCAGGAGGAAAACAGGACAAACAGATGAAAAGTCCCGAGTGAAGTCGACACTAAAACAGCTTAAATAAATCTGATCATTCTGGTTTTTGGGTGCCATTCTTTTTCTCCTCACGTTACTGTAGATGCATCAGATCACAAAAGAACAGAAGAGACGGTTTGGAGTTCACCGGATGACCAAAACCACAGAATTTGGTCATTTCTGCAAATGTAACAGCAGCAAAGAAGAGAAAACATTTTGGACAAAACCCAACACTACTGTAAAGTTCCCCTCCGACCATCTGTTGATCTCTTTTCAAAGCGTTTCCAGTGGTCTTTTCCTTATAGTGGAGCCATTTTTATCCAAAAATTAAAAAGCTGAGTCGTTTTCTCGGACATAGTTTCTGCAGAGCGGAAGGGGTTCATTAGAAATTCACCTCCGAGTTGTGGGCAGGACAATTGGCAAGGAGCAACCCCGCCCCCCACCTCTTCTCTTTGCTGAGAGCTCTCTGTTTACATGCTCTCCTGAAAAATTGATTTTTTACGGTAGAAAAAACAAATTGTTAAAAAAAGGGGAAAAAACAGTTTTTTATTTATTTATGTTCAATTCTTGATGCATTCAGAGCAGATTAGATGATTTAAAAATCAGCAGGAAGAGGGAAATGCTGAAAAAACATCCCTTGGCTTTCATGAAGGTTTTTTCCCATGATTCTGTGCATGAACGAGGCGCTGAGGAGAAACCGAGACGAAGAAACGAGGACGTCTGAATGTCAGACGCGCGTCTCTGATTACGCGCTCACAAAGACGAGACTTTCCTGCTGACCTCTGCCCTCCTTCCACTGTGTGCGGCCCTTCACGGGCCCCGGCGTGTGTGTTTGTGCGCACACCACCCATCAAACAAGGAGGCAGAGGACAAATATTTACACATTCAGGAACCAGAAGATCGTTCATTTTTTTTTTTTTTTGCTTCCAGGATGAAGACGTCGTCATCCAAAGCTCCTCCTGGTAAATATTTCAGGGTGTTGAACACGTGTGACAGAAAGCACACGGACCACAGCCCAGCCAGCTCCCAGCAAACATTTACTGTAGTTTATGACTCTTTACCTCCCAGGGGTGTCTCCTAGCAACGGCATCTAAGAGAGCCTCCCTCCCTTTAGATGTCCACACAGGAAAACAGATCCCGTTAGGACGAGAAAGCACCAAAAGCATCATGGGTAACTTTATTCTGTGATGAAACTCAATTCAAAAGAGGGTAACCCAATCAATGAATCGATCAATAGGAACCACGGTAAGCTGACGAGCTCCCCGTCGGTCCGAGGCCGCATGGGAGGGACGCAGTCCTCTGACAGGCGTTCCCTTCGTCCCCGCAGACCACGAGAAGGCGGCGACATTTCAGTCCGGCCGCAAACCACACCCTCCAGCTGGGAAACAGAACCCAAAGGGCGGGAGCGAAAGACGGCGGGGAGGCGGCGGAGCAACAGACTACCGTCACGCTCCTCTGGGTGTCGCACAGAAACGGTGCAGAAGGACGTTGGAGGGTTTGAGTCTGGAGACGGAGCAGGAACCAGATGTTCAGAGGAGGGGGGGTTGTTTACTGAAGCCACGATGGAAGCAGAACTCCTGATTCAAAAAACAGATTCATCCTGCTCCACTTCTGAGTAGGCCGCCACAAAAAGTCCAAAATGTATCGACAACCTGTGCAATATCGCAAAAGACGGCAAACAATGCGATAAATGGTTACTTTAAATGTTTACACACGTGCCAAAAGAATCTTATGGCAGCTTAAGGTATTTAAATTGCCTATGTCATGCAAAGAAAATCAACTTTTTTGAGCTTTTAAGTGTATTATGATGTTAATTCCTCAAAATGACAACCCCAAAGTGGTATTTTTGATCCATTTCTGAGCCTTCGCGGTCAAAAACAAGTGGGTCCTCACAAAGTAAGGAACAGCCCCTTCCAGGAGTCTGCACTACCAGCTCCGCCCCCACAGACTAACACACACACACACACACTTTTTCCGTGGCGCTAGTGGTGACCGGTAAAAGGGTTTTCCTTTTATATCCACAATATTCACATCCATCTTTGCAAAAGTTCGGATGTTGTTTTGTTTTCTTGGGGCGAGACGGGGAGACATGCTGCCAAGGCCGCCTCTAGGTTGACGTCATGAAGTGGGCAGCGCCCGCGAAGAGTAGCAAAGAAAGGCGGAGCCTCAGAGATCGAGTCGTCTCGATCTCTTGGAAAAAGGAGCTGCAAAATTAAGACACATTTCTTAAAAAACGTGTTCTTTAGTGTGTCAAAGGTAATTTATTGTCCTATATATGGATGTAGTTTACTCTGAAAAGCTTAAGCTAGCATGATATAGAACCTTTTATGCATTTGACCAATCAGATGGAGCCCTTTGATGTCAAATGCCCGCCTCCTCAGGACATTTGTTACACATGAACGTTGGTCGGTGGGGAATATAAAATGTTGTCTTGGTTTATTTTACTGTTGAGGATAGACGGATAATAAACTTTCATCCTGAATTCTGCAGTAATGTAAATGCATTAATGCGGCGGGGAGGCTCTGCTTTTCCTTTACCATCAGAAACTCTTATAGGAAGATAAGTTTTAGTAAAATGACCACAGTCAAGCGTACAATAAAAACTCAAAACAATTAAAGAAATAGGTTAAAATAATTAATTATAAAAAGTATATAAGTGACAGAAAAATGTAAATAAAAGCAAAACAAAACAAGAAAACAGTAAAAAACAAAAACCACCAGCAGAGTCTGATCCTGTTTCAAAGGCCTGAAAATAAAAAAGGCTTTTAAGAAGTATTTTTGAAATGGACGGTGAGGATGGCTGCTGAATGCTCAGCGGCAAAGTGTTCAACAGCGTCAGAGCACAGACTGAAAACGCTCGTTCTCTCAGAGTTCACCTGGACGTCGGTACTTCAGACCTGAGGCATCGGGTTTGGGTGTAAAGACAGAGAAGCTCAGAGCAGTCAAAGATTTCAAACGAAATAAAAGAATCCTAAAAATAACAAAAGAGGAAGCCGGTTTTTGCGCTGATGTAACTGCAGGCCGTCGACGCAGACGTCCAACGTGATCAAATGTAGTGTGTAAGAGAATGAGTCGGCAGGTTTGACCACATAGACTAGGTTCTGCTGAAGGAGGAACAGTGACTGTGACGCAACACAAGATCTGACTGAAGATCTGACTAAGCACATTTATGCTGTGTCCAAATTCTACCCTGACCCCTAACTACTAAAACCCATACTTTGAAAGCAATTCGGACTTCATGCTCACTACTATTTTTTTTCCCTTCATGGTGAATATGACAACTGATTTCACTAAGTCAAAATCGAATCAATATGACCATTTTTATGACAACTATTTATGAATCCACTGCTTTTTAAAGATAATTTATTACAAAAAAACACATTTTTATTCGCAAAAAATGTTCATACGCAATGCGTTAAGATAAGATAAGATTGGACTTTATTGATCCCCGGAGGGAAATTAGGTTGTCACAGCAGCCGAAAACAAGAAAAATAGCAGTTGGAAAAGTACGAAAAACAAAATAGCAATGAGTAAGAATAAAAATAGTAATAACACAAGGTGGAAGTAAAAGTACAGGTCATAAATAACGAGTTAAATATGGCAATAAATAACAGCAGCGGTTTCAACAGCCCTAGACCGTGTTGTTGTATAGTCTGACTGCTGTTGGGATGAAGGACCTCCGGTATCGTTCCTTCTTGCACTGGGGGTGCAGCAGTCTCTGGCTGAATGAGCTACTCATGGTCCTCACCGTCGCATACAGGGCGTGAAGGGGTTGTTCCAGATGCTGGACAGCTTGGTCAGCATCCTCCTCTCGCCTACAGAATCCACTGAGTCCAGGGGACAGCCCAGGACAGAGCTAGCTCTCTTGACCAGCTTGTCCAGTTTCTTTTTGTCCCTTTCATTGATTCCTCCACACCAGCAAACCACAGCATAGAAAGTTGATGATGCAACGACTGTCTCATAGAAGGTCTTGAGTAGTGGCCTACACACACCAAAGGACCTCAGTCTCCTAAGGCAGTGTTTTTCAACCTTTTCTGAGCCACGGCACACTTTAACCTTAAAAAAAATCTCGCGGCACACCAGGATCCAAAAATTGAAAAAAAAAAAAAAAACGGAGAAACTCATAGTCTGTATTGATCTACAGCCCCTCCATGATCTCACATGCATTTTTGAGATAATTGTTGCAGAAAAAGCTGGAAACTGCAGCTTTTTTTTTCTTCTAAAAGATGCAATAAAAGTTAAGTTAGAAGATTTAAAAACAGTTTGATGTGTGTTCGTTGATTTCAAGACGTTTAACAACAGATCTCCTTGCTGTGCTCTGCTCTGCGCTGTCACTCTCACAACCCAATGCATCGTGGGAGATGTAGTGCATTTAACGGCCGGCGGAGATCGCTTTTCGGAGCTTCATTGTTTTGTTCACTTGTTCCACGGTCTGATACCGGATTCTGTGGAAAGCTACACCGCTAAAGACGAGCTTTAGCTGGTATTTTTGTTAGAACTGAGCGACTTTACGAGCTAAATCAGGACAAGGAAGTGAAGACTTTAAGCACTTCTGATTGGTCAGCCTGATGACATGTGATTAAGCCCCCCAAGAATGATTGGTGGAGACAGTTAAAGGGACGGAACTTTTCCAAAATACAGCCGGAGCTGCAGCTGAATCGCGGTACGTCATTCTTATCAAAATGTCTTTAATAAAATAAAATAAACGCAAAGAAAAAGTATTTTACGATATTTTATATTCCTAACCCCTCAGTGTTTTATCAGGGCCTGTTTGGATGAACAGAGAGCTGAAATCCTGGAGATGAGAAATGTTTTTAGATCAGTTAATGAGGACAATTTCCCACGGCACACTTGACCATCTCCCACGGCACACTAGTGTGCCGCGGCACACTGGTTGAAAAACACTGTCCTAAGGAGATGGAGGCGACTCTGGCCCTTCTTGTGTAGGACCCTTGTGTGTTCTGACCAGTCCAGTTTATTGTTGATGTGAACGCCCAGGTACTTGTACACAAGTCCGTTTATACTCAAGGTATAAACGGACCAATCAGATGCCTCAGTAAAAGTAGTTCCAAACATTCAACTGCCAGGGGTGTGGCCTTTCAACAAGCCTGATTGGTGGGAGTGGTTGCCATAGAAATGTCCACCAATCACTGCCGTTGTCTGACGTTGTCTGGCGCCAAATTAGCGGCGTCTGTACTGTAAAAAAAATGGCAACTGACTTGACTTAATTTTGCTGAAACAGGAAGTACACCATTTCCTATGCGCGATGTCACACTCGCTCGCTCCAGTTCTCTAATACGGTCGATAAGAATGAGGGAAAGGAAATTGCATTTGAGCTTCCAGTCACATTTTAATTAATCCATTTTTGTCGAAATTTGAAGACACAATTTTTCCATATCTCTCTGCTTACGGGAAGCAATTTGGATCCAACCTTAAAGGACGCAGTTCTTAAAATTACCACTAGGGGCAACAAACAAAAATTAAAGTATGTGTACCGTGGGCGTGGAGTCAAATGACCTTTAACTGTTTGACTATTTAAATCATGACCTCATATTTCAGACATTTAGATTTTATCAGAGCTCAAACTCTCTTAGGGGATTGTTTTTTTTTTTGATTGGCGGGTGGAGTCAGAAAAACTCTCACTTTACTTCGGTCCGCCCACTTGCTCCTCTTGTTCAGAAACACGGAGGTGGGTGGAGTCAGAAACCCTAAGGGGGACGTCCTCTGTTGTGGTAACAACAAAACAATAGGCACCTTTATTTCTCAACAGCGCCACCTACGGTTTTAGAGGACTTTGCAGCAACACTGGACACATAAATGCATAAAAAGCAGTTTAATCCACCGATTCTTCCATGATCGACAGATATATATATTTTACTTGACCAGATTCCACCAACAAACCAGTTTGCTTAAGGAATATAGTGAAGGTGAAAAAGAAGATCAAAAGACCATGTTAAACTAATCTTAACCTTCAAAATAAAAGCCTCAGCAACAGTTGGAAAAGGGCAGTAAGTGAATGAACTCTGAGTCTCAGAGCAGTGAGGGTCTTCCTGCAACTCTCCTAGAGCGCAGATGTTTTAACTCTCAGCAGTCAAACTTAAGCAGACTGAGGAAAGGATGATGATGTAATACTTTCCCTAAGAGCTGAACCAGATGTTTTGGAGAAAAAAATCCATACTGAAGGCTCCAAAGTCAATTCCCTGCATAGTGTGTGTGTGTGTACCTTGCCCTGAAATCCTCCATGTGTACTTTTTTTTTTGATGACACCACAGTACACAGTAATAAAGTAAACACACACGTGAATTCCTATCTGGACCAACGCCGTGAGTCACGGCCTGGATTTGGATCCGGGTCTTCACCTTAAACTGCCACAGAAGTGTCACGGATCAGCGGCACGTGTTCCGCTTATCGCTGGACGGAAGGCAGGGAAGCTTTAATGAGCATCGGCGGCGTTATCTGACAGCGGGAGAAGCCTGCAGACACCAACTTACAGACTTCTGTGGACAAGACCTAAACATGCAAGAGTTAGGGAAAAGATGTGTCCGCTAAAACTGAACCTTCTGGGTCAAAGAAGGTCCTGAAGAAGAAGTGCAACCACTTTGTAGACAAAACAAATCCAACCCAGGAATTCACACAAAGTCTTTCCAGCGATCTTTTAATTATGATTATGACGTTTTTAGCCAAAATGTTTTTAAAATAGTGTCGTTTTTTTTAGGGCATAGTTTCCGCAATAAACTGTGGGCGGGACCTTGGTGTGGAGCAACCCCGCCCCCTCCCCGCTGCCAAGACCTCTCTGCGCAGGGAGCTTGAGACAGATACGATCTTTTTCAAATAGCACTTTTTCGTCTGCTCTTGATTCACAATGATTTGAAAAAATAAATGCTCAGAAATGCGATTTTGAGCTAAATGTTCCTCGTCTTGATCAGACAAGTGCCACAAAAACCTGTTTGCTATGTTCACATTAGGGATGTGATGTGCGCCTAACAGGTTTTTGAACGCGCTACATCGTCTTCCTTGTTTTCAGCTATGGTATTCACACTGGACAAGCAGGGATGGGCTTCTTCTTCTTTTTCTACTGTTTACTAGCGCATGTTCACCCCCTACAGCTGGAAGAGCCTTGATGTGAAATGTCAATGTGAGGAAATCTATCATGTCTTACTCCAGGCTTTTTCTCTCACAGCTCTATTCCAATAATTGAAAGTCTTGGTGTCGTAGAATTCCAACCGGACACAAATCGCAATTATTAATTTTTTCCTCCGTGATCAATTTTCAAACAGCCGGCAAAAAAAAAGTTTGTTCTGTTTCGATAAAATCTGCCTCACAGTTTGATTCAATGACTTAATATCCACAAAGATCTGTGCCGTGACTCGGGTTGATCTGATCAATTCTATTCTGGTAAAAACCTCCATGGAAATACATCCAAATGCAGCTTGTGTTTACAAAATAAAAGCCCTGCAGTTGAAGCATGAGCTGCTGATTTGGGCTTTGCACATTTGTGACCATTGATGCTGACCTAACAGAAAGACAACGCTCTTTGGGGGTGGGACTTAAAGACACAGGACCCGAGTAAAGCACCTTAACCACAACGAATGAGGTTTTGCAAAACTTCACAATACCAGACAAACGCAATGTCTTTAGAAAATCTGGACAAAAAAAATTAAAATGAGTAATATTCCTTTCTTACTGTAAAGAAAAGGTTCCAGTTTCCTCTGGATCCGACATCTAACTGCTGAGAAAACAGAACGCTCGCCAGCCTTCAGATAAGCCTGATGGTTAGCAGAGCAACCAGTGACTTATCACCCGCGGTAACGGCCCTGAGCTACAGGCTCTGCTTCAGCGGCCAAACGCCAAAATCCAGACGTTTTGACCTTGCAGGGCTTCTGCGTTTTATCTGCAGGGGCGGCAGGCGGCAGCCTGCCTGGATAAAGGAGGCGGGGGGCGCCAACAGGATAAAAACTCTGTGTGTGTTATGCAGTCACAAAGACAGTAATAACATTTGGGCGTCCCATCTTATCGTGGTGCGCAACCACATCTGCGTCTGATCTCAGCCAAAATAAGCCGACTGAGCGAAAACCTTCCCAAAGAAACCTGAGCCGCTTCCCACACGGGAATTGAAAAAAACGCAGTGACCCGGATTCCTGAGGTCCATCCCAGCCTGGATACCACGGAACGTTAGATAAAGGAAAACAAAGGATAAGCAGCGACAGTACCACACCTCCTTTGTATAAAGTTCCTGCACCTTTATTTAGGATCGTGTGCACTGCAATGGTGTAAACTGTCAGAAACGTTCCAGCACAATCTTCAGATTACTTCTCTATTAAAAGACATAAACGTACACTGTGAGGTAAAAACAGAGACCTTCAATACTGAAGCTGGGTGGATTTTTCATAAACAGACAGGTTTCTACATAAAAAGAACATTCAAAACACACAAATGCTGAAAAAACAGATGTATTACATCACTAAAAGGCCTGCAGCTACTTTCTGGTTGCTCAGCAGATCAAGATAAAAAAATAACAAAGTTTGAAATTGTCTCAAAAACCAGCTATTAAACAAATACATGAAAGAAGTATGGATATATATATATATATATTTTCCGGACTATAAGTCGCACCAGCCCAAAAATGCATTATAAAGTAGAAAAAAACACAGATAAGTCGCACTGGACTATAAGTCGCATTTTGACGGGAAATTTATTTGACAAAATCTGAGACCAAGAACTAATAACTTGCACAACCTCATATGACACAATCATAGCAGACTGTTTATCTCATAATTTCACAGTAATTATTCCTCATACTTATTTATTTATTCCTTTATGAAGCATCATTGGCCAACTTATACTCTGTTTTCATCCTATATTTGTAGAAACAGTTGTCATTTTTATTGCATTTCTGAATCTATGAAACCATTGGAAAATAGAATATTATGTTGTTAGCCTTCAAGATCTTATTGTAAAAAAAGTTTGCTGATTCTCTGAGTCACTTAACAAACTCTTAACCCTTAACATACCTCATACATCAAATTGACCCAGGAACATCATCTCTGTTCCTCACAAATGAACATAACAGGAGGGTCAACAATGGATTTATTTCAATTTAGTTCTAGTGTAAGTCGCTGCGGAGTATAAGTCGCACCCCTTGGCAAACTATGAAAAAAAGGGCGACTTATAGTACGGAAAATACGGTATATGTGTGTGTGTGTGTGTGTTTTTTTAATTGACCTTATTATGAATAAATACAAGTTCTTTATTACCAAAACTGTTGTTTTATTTCATCTTTTATTCATATAATTAATAGAAAAGAAATCCTTGTTTTATTTTGCAGAAAGATGTCTGGTGTCAACTGGCACAAAAAATTCAATAAAGTAAGAGAGACTTTTAACCATTATGTTAAATAAAACTGTTATATTTTTTTTCTATCTATTTTCAATCATGATAAAGCCATTTTTAGGCTAAATTCAAAAACCTGTGTCATTTTCTAGGACATAGTTTATTAAAAATTCTTCTCCAAATCGTGGGCAGCATTTTTGGCGCAGAGTAACCCCGCCTCCACTCCCCCTCCCCGTTACAGAGAGCTCCACGCTACACTCTCCTGCTAGCTTACAGCCCAAACTAACATTAGTGGAGCAACAAAGTCGGCGAGCTGCTGTATATCAGATCTATCCATCCGTACAGTTTGGATCCAGATTCCAGCTCAGACGAGGAAAACAAAGACGTTCATGGATCCGTTTGTCTGACAGTGGATCCATCAGAATAGAGCGGAGATCTTGTCGCCCGGCGTATTTGCTACGTCACAAATAAGATCTTATCTAAACAACATTTCTTAATCTGCTCCTGATTCACACTGATTTACTCAGAAATTCAATTTAGATGTTCTTTACAAATGTCCGCCACCATCAAGCTGTGCAATACGCATAACGCAAACATAAATGGTTACCGTAAATGTGCTAAAGCAATCTGGCAGATTGAAGTATTTATGCTGAAAGGGGGCTACTTTGGTGCAGCAGTAGAGCAGTCGACCTCTGATCTGAACATTACAGGTTCGAGTCCCACCTCGAAGTGTCCTTGGGCAGTAAACCGAACCCCACCCTACCTCTGGTGGTAGTTTTTTTTTTTGCTGATGTCCATCGGTGTGAATGTGTGAACGGGACTGTGACTGTAAAGAACGTTGGACCTTTGAGGAAGCTAGGAAGGCGCTATATGGGCATGCACCATTTCACAAATCAAACAAATCCCTTTATGCATTTGACCAATCGGATTGATCCCTTCATGTTGTTGTCCAATCGGATGGACACTCCTCCTCGCCTCCTGTGTAGATGAGGGTCGTTTGGAGAGTAATTTAAGTTATGTTGACTCTTATAAGAAATACAACGACACATTTATTTACACAAGTTGTGTCTGTTTGTGCAGCGGTGATGTGTGGGTGGAGTGACGGCTAAAAAACAACAGGATGTGGGGGGGGGGGGGACTGCAGGGTGGTGTCCCAGCGAGCCCCCCCCCCCACACACACACACACACACACAAACGGTTACAGGACGGGAACACGCCAAACGGTGTGAGGAGGCTTCCAGATGTTAGCTTCCTGCGGAGCTCCGGGGATTTTAGCCGTCTCAATAAAAAAAGTCAAATTCCCCACAACAGGAAATGGAGACAGGAAGTTCAGGAGGAGAAAAGTGCCCCCCCCCCCATGACTCGTTTGTGTACTTCAGTAGCCAAAATAGCTCTTTTTTGATGACCACACCTCACGTTAGACCTCCGAAAGAACCTTAAAGTTGAATAAAAAAACACAAACTGGGTCACCCCGACTGACCCCCCCCCCCCCCCCCCCCAAAACCATGAAATCATGAGCAGTTTAACTGAAGTCTGAAGTTTCCATAAAAACCTGGAGACCCTGAAGTTCACTTTCTCCCATTTAAACACAAACAGCTGTTTCGGCTGAAAAACTGGGCGGAGCCTAACCCATGCACAGCATTTATTTCCCCTCCATCTCGCCGCCCGGACGAACTCCTTCACCCCTCCTGCATCTCTTTTTCCATCCATGTCACTGTTCACCTTCTTCTGGGTTTTTCAGAATATAAGCTCCCTTTGCCCTGACATTTGGGGGAAACTTGTCGAGGCGCGCCGCCGGTCTGAATTCCTGCGTTGCTGGTGGATGAGGAGAAGTCACACAGACTGACTCACATCTTTGCACACTCGCTGAACTTTGTGCGGATGAATGAGCTTGTTGTGTCTAATTCAAAAAAAAGAAAAAGAAATGCCAGATGGAAAAATCTCTTCTAGAGGAATGTCAGAAAAGGAGCCGAAGCAGAGGTTTGTGATCAGGTCTGTCCCTCTAACATGAGCTGGAATGGACGCGCGGCGTGACGCCACGCCAAAGCATCCTGATGCATTTTCATGTGATGCAAATCACGCATCAAAAAGCAAGGACAAGCGTGCTGAAAGCGACCAGCTTCCTCTGCTTCCTCGTCCATTTGAATCCCAAAATGTGCACGTTTTCACCCGAGAAGAACCCGACAACGACGTCGTCATGGTAACCTCGAGGTCGGTGCTGCATCTGTCATGCGTTCGCATGAGAAATGCTACAACGGTCACCCGAGAGATGGATCGCCGGTCCTTGAGCAAGCCGTGGAACGTACCCACCAACCCCGACCTGCTCCCTTCAGTATGCAACGTGTTGTTTGCCCCCCCCCCCCCCTTTTCACGCCAACACCACATCTGTCAGCCAGACATTTCTGCCGCTCACCTGAGGAAACAGCTGCTGGAGGTTGACGAGATCAGAGGTTGGATGAAAAAGCAGACGGTGAACTCCTGCAGCAGCAGACGTGACAGGACATCATGTCCACACTTCCTCTAACTTAGGGCCCCATACGGGGGCGGGGGGGTGTCTTCCAACTGTCTTCAGCCCACGGACCAGTTTAATAGCAGACAGGGCATAAGTGAGCGTCTGGTTTAAGCAAAGTTTATGTTCATCCTCCATAAGACAGCCGCTTTAAACTTTATTTGTTCACTAGACTTCATGTAGGAATTATTAAAATGTGATATGAATAAAAAAAATAAATCAGACGCTAACTTCAGGCCCGCCTAATGTGGAAAAAATAAAAATAAAATGCAGTCACCAGTATTTTTTAGATTTAATATTGATCCACCGTTTGACAAAACTTTATTAGCAGCATCCTTGTGACATTAGACAGCTGAATCTTATAACTGTCACAATAAATCCATATTTGGAGTAAAGACTCCTGGTTTTAGTCTGTTAAATGCAGTTTTCTTTTATTTTGAAGTCAAAGTCTTTTCTTCTGTTTCCTCTCTGGGTCTTTTTAGCGTAAAGAAACTTTCCAAATAGTTTTTTTTTCTTTGTTTGTTAGCTTTGCTAGCTTCAATTTAGCAGTCCGTCCAGCTGCCGTAATGAGTTTTCAACACATGACGGAGCCACTTCATCTGCGTCAAGAATGAGTCCAATCCAGCAGTTTTTCAGACAAAAACGTCCTTCAGAATCCCAATATAAATCAAATGGAAAAAATGTGTTTTCTATCTCTATGGTCCGGTACCAACTGTCCCTTGGACCAGTACCAGGCCGGAGCCAAACACCATTTTTTTGGGTTGTGCAATTCCAAAGTCCAGTGCCTGGGAAATTTCCGCTATGTCTCTGCGAAAAACTAGTGGGCATCAATGCTCACTAGCGTGGTGAGTAAACACCACAATGCATTGTGTTTGAATGATTTGTCATTTACAAAACAATGTATGCAACTTTATTTTTTAGAAACCATCCAAGACTTCATCATCAAGATTCATACATAGTCTTCATAAAATGGCTTCAAATGTGTTTTAAAGTCGTTAGTATGGGTCTGATTTATGTTCAAATGTGGGATGCTGGATAGTCCTGCACTATACTGTCTTTTAGGGGGGGAAAGTACAGAAAAATGGGGGACCAAATGATGAGAAGCAGAATGATAAACCCTCATTTTTATGCTTGGAGTTTATGTCTTAGAAACCACATTAATGCCAAATATCCTGATGTGTTTCTTTCACGTCTGCAGAGCGTTGAGTGGAAAACGACCAAGACAAGAAGTCAAGAAAAGGATTTGAGGCACGCGGCGGTTCCTGACATTCTGAGCAGGAGCTGACTCGTTGTGGTTCACCCTGGGGGGCGGGGGGGTTGCAGGATAAAAAGCAGCGGGTGGAGAGTTTGGAGCGGATGGATCTTTATTTCTTCCAACACTGTGGTGCAAGCCCAACCCAGATTAAGTTTGTTAAAATTTCTGTTTAGAGTTCAACTTTTCCCTTAACCCTTGTGCTATCCTATGGGGTCAAGATGACCATTGACGTGATCTCCCTACCATGACAAATGTGGATAAAGTTTGAGAGGATTTCATGTAACCCATGGACACCAGTGAAGATCACAAATCATTGAAGAAAAAAGGTTCAGTGCACTGTCTAGTGGGTCTAGATGACCCAACTCCCAATGTTAAAGAGCCTAGGACAGCACAAGGGTTAAATCTGGACAAAAGAAGAAGAAGAAGGGATGAAGAGAAGGAAAAGTGGCTAAACAACCACAAGTCTCTGCGTTTCTGGAAGCAGCTTTAAAGGTCGTGGGTGTGTCATAAAGCACACACCCTGCAAACCGCATAGATTTTTCACATTTATGGGGGCTCAAGCAAATGACAGGGGATGAACACTTAAAAAAAGAGCAGAAATGCAGCAAAAAACACACACAGAGGGGTTAAATTTATCTTTGCTGCAGAGAACCAAGGCTCCTCTGGATTTCCCATAATCACCCCCTGCGCCCTGATTGATGCCTTGGCTTTGCGCTTAAATACAACTTAGAGCGTTCAGCTGGCCGCCGGCAGTGACTCGGAGCCCACTCGCAAAGTTTAGGGGAAAAGTTGCATCAGATTTGCCGGCCCCGTCCATGTGGGCTCCAGCTGTCAGTCCTAAACGCCAAAAACTTTTATTGGGTCAGCAGACGGTTAGCCAAAGGGGAAAAAAATGCATTCCTCACAGCTACAGGAGTCCAATAGCTGCAGAGGACTTTCACCAGGACGCATCAAAACCTGCAAACGAATCCACTGTACAAGAGAACTGGACAGACTGGCCCCTCCCCCCTGGTGGTCCAAACAGGAAGTGGCTCCAAGAACGCAACGACTTCTATAGAGAAATAAACAACTATTACTCAGTCATTCTATTGGACGAAACAAGCATGTTCTTGATAATCCATTTTCTTAATAATATATATTTTTTGTAGTTCAAGTTATTCAAGTTATAAACTGACCAATCAGATGCCTCAATTAAAAGTAGGTGGAGCCTGCTGGCCCCCACGTTCAACATTGGAAACGTTTGATTGACATTACATTTAGCCCGCTTTCAAGTGGTAGGGGGTGTGGCCTTCCAACAAGCTCCCTATCTGATAGGTGAGGGTGGTTGTAGGCCTGGGCGATAAATCGATCAAATGAATTAATTCGAATTTTTTGTTACGGGCGATTTCAAAAATAACTAAATCGAGTTTTTATGTGGCGCATTTTTGGCCCCCTAGAGCTTCCGTAGCGTTAGTTTCACACGGCCAACACGCAACGATCGACACAGGAAGCAGCTAGCGACAGCATGGCTACCGGGGACGTTTGTTCCCAAGAAAGGAATAAAATCATCTCTTGTTTGGAACTGGTCTGGGTTTACTGCTACAGACGTGGAGGAATAGACCCCCCCCCCACGCTGCCTAAAGCCCGTCGGAGTCAAAGGCTCTCACGCGCGCTGTCGCGTGGCACGCGCTCAGTCCTCTTAAACGCACACGCGCCCTGACACACACACATACTGATTCTACAACGCCTGTATAGTTAGTTAGTTGTTACTGCGTTGTAATTATTACTTTTACTGATATATTCATTTGCGACGCGGCGGCGTAGGATTTTGTTTTCGGAGGAGGCGGCCGCGAGGGGGGGGGGGTGACCTCTTCATCATCATCTCCGTGGAGAAGACGGGGTTTATTAATTTAATTAAAACATTAGAGCCCAGATATGAGCTGTATTGTTAATCCTTTAGAAAATGGTGCTACTGTCAAGGTGAATGTTTGTGTCCTTTTAGTCTAGACTACAAAGTGGGACTTAAACACAGCTGGGACTTTAAGTAAAGAAGTAACCTTTTTGTTTTGGATAAGTGAAAACAAGTTTAGAATAACAAAATTAGACAAAAACAAGAAAAAAATTATATAAAACAACACAAACTTATTTAAACATAAGTCCAAAAAGGGAGTAAGAAGAAAAATTTTGTACTTAACTTTGATTCCAAGAGCGTGTTCATTTATTCATTATTCATCCCAGAAATGGGGGTTACATTTGTCTTGGGTTTGATTAAATAAAAGCAACATTTGCTTGAACTTGTTTGCCGTTTGTACTTATTGCTTTCCTTAAGTAGGGTGGAGGGGGGGAAAAAAAAAAATCGGGAAAAAATCGGAAATCGAATTAAAAATAATAAAATCGGAGATTTTATTTTTAGGCCATATCGCCCAGCCCTAGGTGGTTGCCTTAGAAACGCTGACTCGGACCAATCACTGATGAGTCACTCAACTCGAGATCTGCTGCCGCTAAACCATGAAGCAGTTAAAGAAATGCAGCACTACATGTTTCGGTCGGTCAGGGGTTCAAATCCCAACTATTATGTGTTCGGGGACGACACTAAACCACAAATCCAAAAGTAACCTTTTAGTCAATTAAAACACCTGCATCAGTGGAGATTTTCAAATATAAATGACAGACTCCTCCTTTTTAACTTTTAAATTATTCATTTTTAGGTATCTTAAAGCTTTTATGGTTCATATTTCAATCGCAGTCAGTCAGGACGAAGACTTATACATATGTCTTATGTCAAGCACCTTGTGTTCTACGCATGTCGATGATAGATGCCCTACAAATAGAGTTACTGATAACAAAAACATTAATTTGAATGTAAAAGTATGTGCACAGAGGTGGTTGTATCATGGTTTGGGTTACTTACACATCACTGAACAGCACCAATACATTTAAGGAGCAATTAAAAACCTTTGTCCACAGGGCATCATGGACATCAGTATTGACAAAAGCTGCAGAAAAAAACGTCTGATGAAACGGCCAAGCCATCCGTCTCCACGCTCCAACCCAACCGGGCGTTCCCTGAGCTTTTTCTACTTTCTAGTGACTTTTGGAAGACATTCCTCCTTTTTTCTCAACTCGATTGACTACGGATCACTGATCTGCTCCTAGGTCGTCTTTTTCAGCTACAGCTTCAGAGGAACCATCTGTGGCGCAAAGGTCCAGACGATTAGACGATTCCCTAAAACATGGCGGTCAAGGTGTTCCATTTGTCTCTCATTTTCAAACCTACATGACCTCATCAACCCATTTGAAGGAGCTTTCTTATGTCATTATTGTTTTTACAGCATTTTTTTAGATCGTTTGCTGTCTAAAACTCATTTTTAACCCTTGAATGATAAAGAAGCAACAACAATTTGGCAAATTTATGACTACCTAAAATAAAAGTAGGTAAAGTGATGCAAACAGGATGTGCTTCTTGTTCGGTGCTGCAAACAGCCTCAGGGTTGCATTTCCAGTCGAGACTGTTAAACTGGTGAATATCTTCTAGGATGACAATATTGCTAATGTGTTTGAAATACTGCTGCATGTTCCTCAAAGGTCTGGGGTGTTTTCCACCGGCAACAGCTCGGTCTGGAGATGCCGGTTTGGTTTTCCCACGCGCAAAACGGCTAAAACAACGTCTGCAAAAGCAACAACCGCCGTGAAGTCCTGAAAAGAACAGGGAATGTGCGCGCACGTGGACGGCCGACCGTCGCACACACGGGCCTTTCAGGCGCACAAGGTCAGCGGGGGGAGCGGGATGCCCTGCCCCAACGGAGAACAGGCTCTGCACTGTCAACAGGCTGTTTGCGCTCTGGGCGTGTGCCTGAATGAAAGAAGTCTGTCCTGAGCGTGTGCCGAGCTGTCAAAGCAGCCATGGGGAGGAGGCCGAGGCAGAGGTCTTGGATCAGAGGAACGCTGTGTCCACTCCAGAATAGTCCTGGAACAAACGCGGCCATTTTCCCTCAACGTGCAGCAAGTTAAACAAACCTCCGTCCATCGTGTCGTTGCGTCCAAAGGTTTATTTTGGTCATTTCACTGTTGACTTTTGTCACTGTGCAGGCTTTTTTTTACGCACTTGGATAGTTAAGCAGGTTTTGTTCACAGGTTAAAGGGGGGGTTCATTTGACTTTGCATCGCCCTCGACAACCTGCGTTCAAGTGGCCACTTCCAATGAAAACTCCATGTAAACCGGCCGTTCAGGCTTCTGTGTTCAAAAACTCGTTCAAGCATCACTATGCAAATGTTTAACAATTATATTTGGGCTCTGTGTACAAAATTCGACCAATCAGGGATTGGGATTTGGTATTGAGATACAGATGGCGTCCTTTTTAGTGTCCTTGCAGTTACAACGGCTGCTCGTCTTCAGTTTAGTTGATTTGTGTCTGTTGGCTTTTTCACCTTAATCCTGTTTCTTAAATGTTGTTATTACCTCTACTTAAGTTTAACATCTAAAATAATCCAGACGTTATTAGAAAAGTGTTTCAGTTAGAAAGATGACTTGGACCAAACTCTGGGATGTTTGGCTGTTAATGAACACAAACCTTGAAGGAGAACTAAACTGTTGACCTCTGATGTCATCAAGAAGATTCAAAAACTGGTTGATGTGTTCGTTGTTGTTTCAAGACGTTTAACAGGGAATACTCATTTTACGCAGAGATGCTGTCACTTTAACCCAATGCATCATGGGAGATGTAGTGTGAAAACTGCAGACAGACTAGCATCTCTGAGCTTCATTGTTTTGTTCACTTGTTCCACGGTCTGACACCGGAATCCGCGGAAAGCTACACCGCTAAAGACGAACGTTAGCTTGTTGGAACTGAGACATTTTATGAGCAGAATCGGAACAAGGAAGTGAAGACTTAACCACTTCTGATTGGTCAGACTGATGACCTATGATTAAGCCTCCAAGAATGATTGGTGGAGACAGTTAAAGGGGCGGGACTTTTCAGAAAACAGAGCTGAAGCTGCAGCTAAATCGTGGTACCGTCATTCTGATCAAAGTGTCTTTAATAGAATCAAATAAACACACAAAAATAGTATTTTATGATCTTTCATATTCCAAACTTCTCAGTGTTTTATCAGGGCCTGTTTGGATAAACACAGAGCTGATATCCTGGAGATGGGAAATGTTTTTAGATCAGTGAAAATTGGTAAACTGACGGCACACTGATTGAAAAACACTACTCTAATGCACCACAGAACCAATATTTAGCAACAAGGAAGTATCCTGATAAAGCTAAACTGGAAATCCAAGCTTGCTAAAAAAAAAAAAAAATCAAGTGGTCCAACAGGAAATTCTTGCTTTATATTGAATTGACAGATTTCAAATGAACAAAAATGTCTGCATTCTTCTCACAGGCTTTCCTCAGAAAATGAATAAACTTTTTAGTCCAATCTAAATCATTTGAAGTCTGGTTTAGAGCTGCAAACAAAAAAAAAAAACTCTTGATGCAGATTTAGCAAAGAAGACACTTTTGTTTTCACCTACAGAAAAATGTGAAACAGGACAATCAGGCACGCCCACAAAAACAACTATTGTTCCTTTTCAGAGGCGACATAAAAGCCACTTCAAATCCAACCTGAGGAACCTGAAGGCTTCCAGAGGTGGGCGGGGCATCCTGCCAGCGGGTTCAGGTTCACGCCGATGTGAGGAATCCGGCAGGAGAAGCCCCCCCAGGAGGGGGCCGGAGCTGAACAAAGACTCCAGTCTGTCTCTGAAGCTGCCCCACACACAAACACAAGGCTCCCGTTGGCTCAACACATCCCCCACAATGCCGTTCTTCCTGGTTTAACCTTCAGAGAACCACCACTGCTGGCTGCCGTGCCGTTTGAGAGTTGAAGCCAGGAGTCCGGTCAGACTAACATCTGGCTTCAAGATGGACACATGTGGCCAACATGTCTGCTAAATCCACCCGGTCACTGGCCTTTGAACTATAATTAAGACGTTTTTAGCCAAAATCCAAAAACTTCTAGGACATACTTTCTGCAAAGCGGCATTCATCAGAAATTCACCACGGAGTTGTGGGCGGGCCTGCTGGTGAGGAGAAAGCCTTCCCTCACTTCCCGTCATCCATGTTTACACTCTCTCCAGCTAGCTTACAGCCCCTCACACCCCCAACCTCACATCAGCGACGCAACAAAAATGCCGAGCAATATTGGAGCAGAGAGCTGCGATCTTTTTCAAACGGCCTTTTCTCGTCTGCTCCTCATTCACAAGGATTTGAATTTAAAAAATACTCAAAAATCCCCTTTTCAGCTTGCTTAATTCATATAAATCCTCAGGCCACAGGAAGATGAGGCCTTGTTCGTTTTCATCGGACTCTGTCCTCAAATGGTCTAAATGTGTCGTTAAAACTGGAGGAAATCCAGCAGAGGATGTAGATTCCCCTCTTATGTGAGATTCAGGATTCAAACAGGACGTCCGGCTTTGATCTCTTAAGTCAAACGGCTTCATTTGCTCCTTAAGAGCGACAGGTCTTTGCACGCCTGCTGTGGAGACGCAGACGGGCTCCTCCAGGAGGTTTAAAGAGCCTGGAAGAGCCGTGGAAACACAACCACCTGTGTGGGTTCAGGCTCCTGCACTCTGTGTGTGTGTGTGTCTCTGTGTGTGTGTGTCTGCAATCCAGCTGTCTGGAAACCACACAAACATGCACACACACACACACACCACATTCTCCATCCCACAATCCTCCAGGCTCGCAGGGAAACTAAGGCTCAGCAATGCCTGCAAGACTGAGACCCAGTTATGTAACACAGCAGCGCTATAAATTCAAGTTCCTGATCGATTCTATCAGCGCTCCAATGCTGTGTGAGTACAGGAAGAGAGTCCCACCACATCAAAGTCCTCAACATTCAGAGATAAAAATGGAAAAAACTTCATCTTCAAGATGAGGACAAGTTTCTCTGATCATTTCAGAAATCCAGAAAGAAGCTCAAAGTTGCAAAAACATTAGGAGTTGCACAATAAATCAACCATGAAAGTGTCATATTTCAAAACACTGCTGACTTTTCACATCTTCACAGAAATATTAAACATTCAAGTGTAATATTTACCAATCCTACATGTTGTTTTTTTCAAAAAAAATTAAAAATAAAGGATGTAAATCCTGCAAACGTCAGGAAAATAGTAGAAATTGACAAATTTAGTCAATTCCTCACACTAAACTATCTGTTATGGCAAATATAAAGAAAAATTATAAACATATTAGCACACAAATCATATTTTTAACATAAATAAGAAGCAATTTGTCCTTTTTTATTTTTATTTTATCGTCTTCAAGGATTCAGTGTGTAACTGTCCTTGATCTTTTTCAGACATAATAAAAACTTTCACGGCGGCTGTTTACTTAAACACCAAATGATTATCTGATTATTGACTCTTCATGTGCTGTTGTACTTATTTTCTGAATTTATCCAAAACCAATTTCAAGAGTGGGTTACTACATCTCTGAAGGGTTAAAAACTTCAGAAATATGGGGATTTTTTTTTCCAAAGAAAAAGACAAAAAATAAGTCTTATGGTTCTTTCTGTGTCACTTTTAATGCTAATAAGTTCTAAAAGCTTTAATTCCTCGCACTTATACATCATTCTAAATGCATAAACTCTTTGCCCTCTATGGAAGCAAACAAAAAAGGCTGCATCCTGGACCCCAAGGCTCACCTGGAGAGCAGGGTGCACCACTGTTCCCTCCCCCTCGGAGCTTATTAACTGCTTATCAAAGAGCTTATTTGGTGATCGCCCCTGGCCTGATCAGCAGGTCCTGATCGATCACTTGTCGACACAGTGGATCACTCACATTGTTGTAGAGGACCGAGTCGATCTCCCCGCTCTCGGACAGCTCGCTCAGGTTCCTGTCCCAGTTTAGATACGGTTCACTGGTGTCCAGGATCTCCATGACTTCTTCCGTCCTCTCAGACGCTTTTACCCACGTTTAGATATTTTTTCCCCCACGTACTCCGAGGAAACTTGTTGTTGCTACGCAGTTTTTTTTGCAAATTCCAGATCCAACTCCGCAATAAAAAAAAAAAGTTCCTAACAAGTTGATATGCGCAAAGAAAAGACACACGAACTTGCTTAGAAAAAGGCGGATACCGGCGTCCAAAGACTACGACAGGTCGGGTTCGGACCGAGAAATCCTCTCATTGAAGTTTAGGATCATCTCCTCGCTGGTTCTGAGTCCTCAAACAGTTTTCTAGGGTCTCTTTTTTTTTGGTTTTTCTTGCCCCCACCTCCTCCTCGGAGCCCAGAGACAGACGGAGGAATGTGTGGGCGGGGCTACGGACAAGTGCGACAAGAAAAACGTTCAAAGTTTCCGAATTTGGTTCCAGCGAGATGACGACGTTGGAACGGACTTAATAACTTAGAAATAAAAAATAAATAGGAGTAAAACAAATTAGCACCGCGGAAAGCATCTGCGGTGAATTATATTTTCCAGCTGTTTGCGCCTCTCCAGAACTGACCTTCAATTTCCGGTAAAAGATTTCAAAGTAAAGGACTTAAATAAAAAAACAACAACAACAAAGCTCTATACAAATATGATGCTACCTGCATTAAAAATTATAGATTTATGGTTAAATTTGGTTGAAATTGCTGTGCTGAAAACAACAAACTAAAACTTTTCAGTTAACTTATATGCTGTGCTTTTTATAATTTAATTTATAATTGTATTTTTCTGTTTCCTGCTATCCCTGCCTTTAAATAATGCTTCGTTTGATTTTGTTTTCTGAACAACATTAATCCTGCAAGAAATGTTTTTACAAGCTGTGCTGAGGAATTACATAGATTATCTCATAAATCTTTTAGCTTTTTTCATTTAATTCCGCTCTTTTACTACTAGTGAATCCAAATAAAAGTGATGGAAATTCCTGAAAATTATAGAATACATTTAATATATATACATAAAGTACACATTATAGTAAATATCTGTATTTATTGACTTTCATTTAAATCTGTTTAAACATACACAAATGTCAAATACATTAAACGAACCGTTGGTTTTATTTTGTTATTATTTTTAAGTATTTCCGGTCTAACTGCAGAATTTTTTTGTAGGTCTCCTTAAACTGAAGCTACAGGTCGGCAATGCCTAAAAGCTCCGCCCACATCGGGCATCTCTTCCAATCAGAAACCTCCTGCCCTGGAAGCTTTGACAAGTCTTTGATTGACAGCGCCGGAGCCAATCAGCATCGCCGCGTGAAGTCTCAGTTTCACCAATCACTTTGGGACAAGACAACGCTAAATGAGAATCCACCAACAGCTTTTCGAAGACATTTTAAAAAGAATTCCAAATATTAATGTGGTTATTTAATGTGACCAACCATTATGTAACTATTAAAATATTATTTTTAGAATATAAATGTTTTTAAAAAACGTCATTAACTGGTAGTATATTAAACTACAAAAATCAGAACAGAACTGTCCAAAAACAGAAAGAAAAGAAAATTACAAAAATAAAATGTATTAAATAAAAAACTGAAGTCTCTCCAACATTTGTGTAAAAAACAAAACAAAAGAAGAATGCAGATTAACTATTTCTTTTGACTTAATAAGCATTTTTTAGCTTTAAGTTTAATTTTATGCTGCTAAGAGCTTTGGTGGAAAAAATAAGTAAAAGAAAAACAACTATAAGTTAGAAAGCTAAAAATGATTTTATAAGTGGAAACCTTTATTTTAAAGCTTAGAACCCCAAAAAACAAAGAACAGGTACTAAAGAATATAGTATATAAATGTTTTATCCATTTCTAAAATAGGATATTTATTAGCATTTGCATTTATTATCACTTGTTTTTGACAAAAACAACAATAATTTGCTTTCTGGGACAGATTTTGGTGTCATGATAAACTTTCACTGGTCCTGAAGGTCACAGCACCGACAAAACAACCATAAAATGTTGTATTTTTCCACATCTTCTAATCATTTTATATGAAGAAGTTGCTGAACTAACCATTTCTTTGGCGAGGACGTAATTGTGTGCAGATTTTACAGCTTTATTTTTGTTACCAACACAAGTTTGTTGTAACTGACAGAGAGAGAAACAAACCTCTCATGCTGGGCGGCACCAACAGCTTTTCACACAAAAACAGGGTCTCTGATAAACTTGCATAACAAAAATGTTCATCAAATCCTGCCAGGCGGTTGAAAGGGCCTTTTTGCTCTTAAATCCAGAAGAAAAGCCCAATCCAGGTCACCAACAGTGAGTTTTACTACATGCCAGGATTCTTGGTTTCCCCTGAAACCTCAGTCTTCAAATGTAGGCGTAGAGTCAAACGCGATCACTTCTCCAGCTTCGTTTTGTCGTCAGGGAAATACAAAAACACAGCGTCCTGCGGCTGGATGGAGCGGGAGCTCCTTCAGGTTCTGTCCCTCACGTTGTCGCTCAGAAAGACGATGTTGTCTGGGGAGAGAAGCGTACGGTGAGGTGGATTTCAGCGGCGCGGGAGGCGGACGCCAGCGTTTCATCTGACCTGCGATGATGGTGGTGGCCTGACGCCTGACTTGGTTTTTGTCCACATACTCGCCGTAATCCAGTTTTCCCTCCACAAGAATCCTCGACCTGAAAGGAGAGTGATTGATTACACAACCGACGAACAAAAACGAGGAATTTCAGACGATTAAAGACCTGGAAGAAGAAACGTATGATCTCTAATCTGAGCCCAGTGAACAAACTTTCAAGAAATAATACAGTTTTCTCTTTTTGAGGCGTGTTTATTCCATATAATCTAAACAAAATCTGACATTTTAATCATCTGTGTCCAAAATAGTTTTTTTTGCCTCCAAAATGGCTAAATAATGACTTTTGGCAGCAGTTCATGGCATACAAACAGAGAAAAAGGCCATAAATCTAGAGAACAGACTCAAACATTAATTCAGAAATACTGAATCACGAGTTTCTCTAAAAAATTCAAACAAAAACATACACAAAAATGTATTTTTTTCTTCTTATTTTCAGAATACAACTCTAACACAATAAAAGCAACCACAAATAATAAAAATAACGTGTTGAAAAATGTATATTTATGCAGGTAAAAAGTGTTTCATTTTAATCTGTATGGATCATCAAGTTTTTATTGTCTCGGCACCTGAATCTTCTTCAGGAATAATCTTTTTTAATGAAAAAAATATTTTTTAGGATAAAATAAATGAAGTAAAAAAGTTAAACTGTTTTCAAAAAGTATATCTATTCGCTTTCTGTCTATAATTCTTAAGATAAGGTATAGAGAAAGTGAATATTTCCAAAGAAGAAATAAAGGAAATACATCTCCTTGTGCACTTCGTACCCTTTCTTGACGTACTGGTAGGCCACGTCTCGCAGACCCGGTTTGAACACGGACACTCGATGCCACGTCGTCTTCTGACTGACGTCCCCTAGATTGAGACAGAACATAAAAAAAAGTTTTAATCCACATCATGAGAAGTACACAGGAGTTAATGTGCTATATTTAGGTACTTTAAAGCTGAATAAAGCATGAACCTGAACGAATAAACACCTCAGATGTTGACACTTCTTTTTTACTTTGGCTCCCTCTAGTGGCAGAAATGAACAGCTGCGTGCAATAAAAACCCCTGTAATGACTGTTCTTTATATAGATTTGTGATTAGTTTTTGGTTTTAAATTGGTTTTTATTTGTGGCATTTTCAAAGGGAAGAATAAAATGTGTAAATAACTCAAAAACAATGCAGCAGCAGATAAACTAGATTTTAAAAATGCGTATATAAGCGAAAAAATTAAGTTTAATCTGTAATTTTCTTTAAAAAAAAAGGTCTTATTGCATCACTTAAAAACAAATATCTCCCATCTTCTATAAGCCCAACAAAAGGTATAAAATTATGTTTGACTTATAAACGAAGATGGATCTAACTTTTTTTTTTAACTAATCTATTTAGAAAAACATATTTTAAATGTTTTAGCTTTGCAAGCCAGACTTGGTTTTGGGACTTGAATCAAAAAGTAAGAAAGGAAAAATTTAAAATTAAACCAACTGAGATATATCACCTCAGACATAAATCCAGGTGGATTTAATCCCATTTTTCAATAGCTGTGTATTTAAAAACTGAATCATAGTTAGAAAAATGTGCAGCAGGAAATCTCACCTGTTGAGCTCTCCTCCCCCTCTCCGGAGCGCCACATCTCATTGGTTGCTAAAGAGAAGATGGTGACTGGATTTCGACCCTCCACCTGTCTCATCACCGGATCCTGACCGACCCGCCCCAGCAGCTGAACGCGGTTTATCGCTAGGAGGGAACGGGAGACGACACTTAGCCAGAAAACACAATTCAGGTCGTTTTAAAATACGACACAAAAACAAAACAAACACTTTTGATCAAAATCATTCACAGTTTTGGATTAAAAGGACTCAAAGGGAACAATTTTTTAAATCTTTACAGATAAATAAAAACGTGCAACACAGCAACGGTCAGAAGAAACATTTCCTGTTTGATTCAGACACAAACTGCACTTACACCTTTCCAGGATGAGGCTCGTGTCTGTGCTTCTGCATCTCACCGCCTGTCTGAAGATCTGGAAGAGAGCCGACACACAAATGTGAAACAAACAAAACCAAACAAAACTAACAAACTAAGCATTTAGTGAAGCCGACCTGCGCAGACGCACTTCTGAACATCCTCTCTGCAGCAAACAGAACCGAGTCCAAATGTCCGCGTGGAAATCTGGAAGATTAGTTCAATACATTCAGGAAAGGAATCAATGATGAAGGAAGTAGAACAATCTAAAGCTTTCAGGAAACTTCACAACAGAAAATAAACAAAAACAAAACAACAAAAAATGTAAAAAAGAAAAAAAAAAGAATCACACTGTAAATCGGAGGCAGATTAAAATATTTTGAATAAAAAGGACAAAAATGATTAAAAAAAACGTGGCAAAAAAAAGGAACACGAACAAACCTTAAACCTAAAAACCTCAACAATGTGAGTAAAACAGAAAATTATAGAAATGTTTTGTCAAAAACAAAACATGAGCAAACTATCAAACTAAAGGACTAAATGAGTATCAGTTCATCAAGGGTCAGATGTCAGCCCCGTCTTCCTTCAGTCCTAATTTTCTAAAACATTCTGTCCATTGTTCCAGTTTTATCTCCCTATCTATAATGGTTTTTTTTTAAATATTTTCGTCTTCCTTCCTAATCTTCTTTGGTTTATCAGCGCATCATCCATAAATAACCTGCATAACTTTTCAAAAATGACAGAAGAGAAAGTTTTTTAACTTTTGCATGAAACACTGATATAATTGATCTAATCAGCATTATTCAGAAGGCAGAAATAAAAGTCTAAAAATTCAAAATACAAATGATAAATCAGCCAAAAGGGAAACTCCTCTGTGTGTTTCCACATATCTGACTGAAGGCGTTTGGCATTAAACTCCACATTCCAGGTGTTCTCTGACCTACAGGTAAGACGAGGGAACGTGAAGCGTGTCGATGTTCATTCAGGAAAAGATAACGCAGAAACACTCATCTACTGTGGCTTCTTTTGAAAACATAATATTCCACCTTCAGCTTCCTCTCATTGACACTTTTGTAGATTACCCTACGATGAGCTGTGAGGACAGAATGCCTTAAATCAGGGGTGTATCTGGCCCGCCAGGTGCTTTAGTCCGGCCCACACATGAAGAGTAAAAATCATAAGCATGTTTAAAAAAGAAAGCAACTTTCTAGTCCATTCCTGTGGCGAATTATGATATTTTTAAAGAAATAACTGCGCAAAATGCGCAATTCCGCCACTAGGGGGAGTAAAGGAAATGCTTAACAAGTGAAACAACATAACTCTGCATGTGCCAAAAACGAAACCTAAAAGCTCTGTGTCTGGGTAGGCAGTAGTTTGGTTCCCTGTGAGCCTCACCACTGAAGGATGATCAGTAGTGACTCCCTAATGACCAAAATGTTGTCAAAAAGAAAAAAAAGGTTGAAGTGAAGTCCTGAGCTTTCCAGGAAAATGGAAAGCATTTTATTTGTTCACAAAGCTGAATGCAAACCTGCATGCTTGGTATGTCATCAACAGTTTCTCCAAGAATATAACATTCAGCACCACTATGAGACTCTCCACAAAGAAAAGTTTCACCATTTGCATTTAAGAAAAAAAAAGATTTACTAACTATTAGCTGGACCGATAAATAACCATCTGGATTTGCTGCAGCCGTGACGTCAGTGATGGAGCAAAGCTAGCTACCTTATTGCAAACAAGTTGGAGCAAACATCCAATCCATTTTCTGATGGTGAACTTATGGAAAAATGCTGAAGGCTGCAGAAGTCTTGTTCCCAAAAAGCAGTCGACCTTAAATATGAGTCTGTCAAGAATTACGATCAGATCCAACATCTCTGAGGAAACATGGGCAGCCATATGAAGGAATCCAGTCATTTATTGTAATATGAGTCACAATTGATGAAAGCACCAACATCACAGATATGTACAGCTGTGCATATTTATTAGAGGTGATGAAGAGACGTCACAGTGGAGTTTCTGGAGTTGATGGACACAACAACAACTGATGACATAGTCAGCTGTCTAGTTACTGTGCTGGAGAGTGTTGAATTGAACTGGTCACATGAAGTAATTTTGGTCACTGATGGCGCTCCATCAAAGGTCAGGAAGAAACCAGGAAAAGATACTTATGACAATGAATGACAATAATAATTATGGACATTTCATTGATTTTTGCACACTTGAATGACAGTAAATGTGTTTCTGCACAGGATTTGAATCCTGATTTTGACGGTCTTCTGAAGTTTCAGGAGAGAAAGGAGGTTAACTCAAAAATTATTATTTTCACAAATGTTTGCAAGTTTAATTTAGTGTAATTTTGTCATCGTTTGGACGTTTACATTTTAGGAAGATGTTTTTGGAAGATTTTTTTTCTGTAGCCCCTCTTGAATTTATTATCAGGATTGTTTCAGTGTCAGATTTAAAATATTCAGTCTGTATAAAATTGAATAAACCAATATTTTTTAAAGTGAAATTAATTTCATTTAAGATCCATTGGCCTCTGTGAATGAATGTGTAATAAGAAATGATCAGGCTACCATGTTGGTTGAGGCATGTTTTCCAATTGGGTAAAAAAAACAAGAATAAAGCTGTTGTTTTCCCTTTACGTTACTGGTACGGCCCACTTGAGATCAGACGGGTTGAATGTGGCCCCCGAACCAAAATGAGTTTGACTGCCTTAAATAATAAAGCCACTTCTTCTGCACACCAGCTGATGTTCTTGGATTACGTTTTTACGTCATAAAGTGTTCATGTTTCATTTAAAGCTGCAGACATGCAACGATTATAAACAGACAAATGATTTATGAAAGCATCACCGTGGGTCCATTCATTAAATAAATAACTCTGAGCTTACAGATGAGTTCATCTTTTAGGATTCATTTCAGTTTATTTGCCACGAGCTCAGAACAAACTTGATTTGAATGATTTTAGTGTTTTGATTGTTTTTGTAACACAATATTAAATAAATGTTTGCCCTATCATCAAACCAGCAGCGTCTGTTTTTTCAGTTATAATTAGCAATACAGATAATTCATTACAATTAAAGTAAAAATAAAGCAGATAAACATAAAATGGACTCAGAGTCAAAGCGTTCATCACGTTGCTGATATGATGATGGAGACCTCTGGGCGGGAGACTCCCGCCAAGGAAAGGATAATCAGTTCTATACCATCAAATGCTCACTTGTAATAATGGTTTATACTAAAATTCATTTATAAAATGATCAACAACATATTTCCCAGAAAAAATGTTTAAAAGACGGAACTTACAAGGACCACGAGTCGATTGAAAACTTAGCAGATGCACCGAAGACTTGGGTAACCTTGCTGCTTCCGGTCCGTCTGTGAGACCAGTCCGACCAGCGAACTGCTGAGAAATACAGTTCCGGTTTCGAATAAAACAAAATAATGATTATAAAAATACGTATTATTGTTACGTTATTATTATTATTATTATTATTATTATTATTATTATTATTATTATTATTATTATTATTATTATTATTAATAATAATAATATTATCTAGAGTCATCTTAGTTATCTTTTATCTTTTTTATATACTGCTCAGTAGACAATTTCTTTTAAATGTATAGTGCAAAATGACAGAAAGATAAAAAAACACAGATTTTATATAATAAGTTTTTATTATTATTTTTATTGTATCAGCTATGATCTTATTAACTGTTTTTTGCTCACATGTTGTAAAGCGTCTTTATGTGCCATTTAAAGCGCTATACAAATAACATTTATCATTATTATTATTATTTTCCGTATTATTTCAATGTGATTTTAAATTAAAACAACTGTAGCAGCAGTCACCCTCGTGTCTAGAAAAGGAGAAAACACATCCAAACAATATTAATTGCTTTGGAAACATTTGTTTGCTGCTTTTATTATTATGAACCTTGATGATATATAAACATTTCTTTGTTTAAAATTCTTTACTAACGAAGAAACAAAATATTTGAAGTTCTTCTGGTTGTATTTCTGTAACCTCGGGCAAACACGGTTGAAAAAAGACCTTCCTGTTGGTGGATTTTCTCAGACTCCTCCAGCAGATGGGGAGCCTGTCTTCTGGATCTTGCCCCCCCCCTCCCTGCCAGAGGGGCGGAGTTGAGTTCTGGTGGGATGCAGAGTTTCTGGAAGACAACTCCCTCCTGCTCCTGACTTTGCGCTCATCAACAGTTGCTGGCTGACCCTCCAACATCTCGCCGCAGCTGTAACCGATCTGCTCTGAGATGTTGCTTCTAATCTTCACTTTCACAACTTGGGGTGAGTTGTTGAAATGTTGATTTTCGTAAAGTTGTGCAGCAGTTTTGTTGATTGTTTATTGCAGGAACTACAGTTGCCAAAGTTCTCTGGCACCAGCAAGTGTAATGAAAACCATATGAAAACTATTATTCAGTGTTTTTTCGTTTTTTACGAGAACTGTTTGGCTGTAAAACTAAATAAGTACGTTTGTTTTTTTACATTTGCAGCTTTTGTTTGCTGTAAGGATTCCTCTGTGAGTTATGCTTCTGGGCCTTTTGGGGCTGTGATCACACTAAGGCTTCATTGCTTCTCCCCTCTGCAGCTCTGTGGTGCCCCGTCTGGACTCAGGAGCCGGAGTTTGCAGACGTTTGCACGGAGGGCAGCTGCTACCCGGCCACCGGTGACCTTCTGATCGGTCGGGCGCACAAACTCAGCGCCTCCTCCACCTGCGGCGTGTCTCAACCGACTCGCTTCTGCATCGTAGGTCACCTGGAGGTGAGAATCCCATGCACTGTGGCTGGAAACACTGCTTCTGCAGGAGTTTTAGCAAAGAAAAAAAAAACAAGAAAGCTTTCTAACATGAAGAGTTCCATTTCATACAAGTCATTTTGCAAAAAAAAAATTTGCTGAAGGTGACCTGCTTTCAACTGAGAAAACTCCTGCAAAAACATTTAGGAAGCGTGAGAAAATCCTCCAGATGTGTGCTGTTGTTTTTGCCAGCAGATTGCATGAATCCCTGAGGAGCTGAAGCAGATTCTGAAAATAATCTGCGGGGGGGAAAAAATCCCACAGTAGCTGCACTTGAAGTTTTCGTGGCATGGAGGTTTTTAAAGAAAAAGAACGAACTTGCTTCTATTTGTTTCTACAAAAGGTGAAAAGGCTCCATTTTCAGAGCACAAACCCATCCGTAGAAAAATAAAAGCAAATCTGAGGCATTTTATTAAAACCTTTTTGTGGCAAAGTGTGAAATTTGGCAATTTTCACATTTTCTTCTGTACAAAATGGGGTTAAAAGACATGTTGTACGAGCAATCTTCACACAATTTCACACACATGAAAACCAAAGTTTAGCAGATCTTTGACCTCAGGAATAGGCCTCCATCTTGAATTTTCTAATAAAATCACTTTTATTTTCTTCCACAAACTTAAACTCCTCCTACGAATTATAATCTATCGCCTTCTAACTCCTCGAGCATCGCTCCAAAACCAAAAAATGTTTGAATTAAGCTGTAGATTTTGAACCATGGCGACCACGTATAAGCGGCGTCTCCTTGTGGCTCGCACATTCTTCCCCCCAGAAAAATCTGTAACTGTATTATATGAATCGTTGGCTTAAGCTGAACAAAACAATATGACACACAATGTAAACGTATTAGGAATGTGGGCGTGGCTAACAGAAAAATCCTCTGTTGCCAAAGAAAATCAATACATTAATTTTTGCCAATTCTTCTAAAAATGTACCCACAGTCACCCAAAAAAAAAAAAAAATAGTCTTGGATTATCTGGGGTTAGATGAAGCAAGTGGGCTTCTGCAGCTGCAAAGGCTAAGAAAAGACTTTTCTGGTGTGTGGGAGCGTCCACATGTCCACGGCCTGCTCGCCGTCTTGTCAAGTGGGAGTTCAGACATTCCCCCTCCACAATAAAAGCACTGTGTCCCCCTCACAATCCCGGCCCTGTTCGCATGTGGGCCGGGGGCGAGGCAGGAGGATATTCTTTTCTTATCAGCCCCCCTTTGGCGAGCCGAGTGAGTGAAAGGCGGTTTTTATGAAGCGCCCTCACACTGTGGGGGCTTGTCTGAAGTCTGAGGATGAGCACGGCCCCTCAAGGATGAGCTGCACATCAGGGAGGGAGGAAATTCAAGTGACAGACATTTTTTCGGCGAGGATTGGAACCGCTTATCCAGAGTTGTGTCACATTTAAACTCAGACACAGTTGGCATGGAGCTCAGTGAGATGGAGAAATCTGTAGAAACCACAAAGTTGCATTTAACCGTGGAGGATTTGGAATAATCACTTCCAGCATCTTACTGTAAATCAGGAGAGAGTTACAGTCTGAAAGAGTTCATTAAAAGTGAATTTGTTTGTTTCAAACGTGATTTGACCAGACTCTGGTGGACATTAGGTTTGGCAAACTTTGCAGTAAAAACATGAACTTTAATGAGGCATAAAGTCATCTAAATTCTTCCATATGGAGTCCACAAATGTCTTCCTTCATCATCAATTCTGTCAAATTCTGCCCACCTGTGACAGGTAGAACACAAAAAAATGTAAACAGTCGCTTGTATAAAAGTTGGATCTGACAGCTCCATTCCAATGAAGCTGCATCCCGTTTTTTCAAATTAAGAGGTTTGTTTTCTACAAACATTTTACTCTGAAATTATTCTTTATTTTACGTATTAGATAATAATTGTTGCAATATTATTTAATAAAGAACTGTCAATCCACGGAAGATGATCGTGTTTCCAATTAGGGTGGATTTAAATAAAATAAAATAAAACTGGGTAAAATGGTAATAATGCCTTTATTTGCTAAACATTTCATGGAAAATCTGTTGGATTTAGTTTTTATTTTCAGTCTGATTTCCTGTCTGTGAAATCTGAAACCAGCAAGTCTCAGCTTTTGTTCATTGATTCCATAATTTTACGTCATCTTTCCCATAATTTGTTTTGTTGTGTTGGTTACTTACAGCAGTTCTTTGTGTCACCAGTCATACTTTACTCAAAGGGTGGACTATAAGTTACCAGAAATGTCATAGATGACCAAAAAAAAAAAAGAGTAATAATAATAAAACAATAAAAAATGAATATTAACAAAAAAAGCTTTAAAAGTTTTTGGAAGTTCTGGATACTGTGTGTTTATTTATTTTTTATTTTTTTTTTTAACATAAAATCACTAACTACTTAATGCTTGCTGGGTATTATTATAATAATAAAAAAATTGGAAATATTTTGGGGGGGGGGGGTTAACTAAATAAACCCATACATAAACATTTAAATGGTTTCATGTTAAACAGAATTTTTTAGAATAAAATTTCCTTATTTGGGTCGACACTTTAGTGATTCCATATGCACCAAAAACACAGAATCTCGCCAAACCTTTTTAGTTTTAATATCTTGTTACAATTAATATCAGACAAAACTAACTTATCAGGTATTTTTCAGTCAAATTTAGTGGCTTGTTTTAAGTCATTAAATCATGCATATCTTTTTTTAGTAATTTGATGTCACAAACAGCTTATTTGAAGCAAAAATCTTTGCTATTTTAAACTAATATTTGTGAATGTGATGTTGAGCGGTCATGTTAGATTTAGGGAACTAGAAATTTAAAATTGGAATCATAGCTTGCTAATAATTTAAGAACAATGCATCTGTAATTCTACTTTTTGATGCTAAATATGATACATTTGGGGGAAATAGTGTATAAAAAGGTCACTTTAAAGATATTAAACTCTTATTTCCCTGCATATTTTTGCTTATTGCAGACAGAGTAGTTCCAAGGATCACATCAGTAAATATAAAGTTGAGTGTTTATTGCTAATTTCAAGATTGAATTCATCTAAAAAGAGCAGCACATCGCAAAATGTCTTAAGACAGAAGAATTCTACTGTTTCCACTGGCAGATATTTTTACTCAAAAACACCTCATATTGTTTTTACTTGTTTTAAGGAGGACATTTTCCCAGTGCATTGTGGGAACCTTTCTAAAATCAATACTTTATGATTAAATAACTGTATCAGAAAGATTAGGGAACTTGCTTTAAAACATGTTTGCCACCACAGAATGTGGTGAATGAATTTTCTTTTTTGAGATGTTGCTTGTTTTCTGATTCCATATTTCGCTAAGTTCCGTTTAAATATCCAAACAATACGTGTTTAAAAACAGGCCGACTTGACTCTCAATCGCTGTGTGTGTCTGTCAGGAGGAGAAGAAATGTTTTTTGTGCGACTCGAGGCAGATGTACGACGAGGAGACCAACAACATCAGTCACACCATAGAGAACGTGGTCACCACCTTCGCCCCCAACCGCCTGAAGACCTGGTGGCAGTCCGAGAACGGTGAGTCGGGATGAAAAAACCCCAGAGTTCTCGTGGGAACCCGGCTCGGTAATGACAAGACAGGAGATCACAGAGGCCCTCAGCGGAGCCAGTCAAAGCAGGATGGGGGCCCGGGCTCACAGGTGTGCTGAGGAGAACAGGTGTGCTGACAGAAAACACGCTTGTCATCACCTGAGAGCCTCAAAGCAGGAACAGTAAATACACGAGGAGAGTTTGAGAGACGGTTTCTCAAAGGAAATCCACAATCGAGCCAGAATGACGTCAGTTTTAGGATGTTTACTAAAACGATTCATTTCTAACCGTCGATTCAAAATATATGTAAACAGATTCACTCTGAAGTGACTTTTAATGGAAAGTATTTATGTTGTAGTATTTTCAGATTATTATATTGATGGGATACACAAATTATAAATGCGGTCTGCTTTTTTCTTTCATTTCGACATTTTTTTAAATAGTTTATGGGGTATTCATACATAAAAACAATGTCAAGAAAAAAGGATGCAAGATGATAAAAATTGAAGAAAATTTTTTTTTCCTTGTTCCAGTTGTTGATTATTTTAAATCTATTAAAAATGAATGAGATTGATATAATCTAAAATGATTTAATCAATTGAAATGAAAAGAATATGCTTTTTTGTGACGATTATTTTCTCTAAGTGAAAAAAATGACTTCATGTGAACAAATCTATTATAACTGGTTCTGCCAACAGCTAAAGTCAAGTGTGTGTGTTTGTTGTGTGAAGGTTTGTCAAGTGTGTTTGTTTCACATTTCTATGTAAATTGATTACAATGCCATATTATAAAAAGGAAAAAGGACTTTTTATAATATGGCATAAATATAAATGCCTGTTTAAGGTCATAAAACCGAATCTCAGGCCTTCAAAAAGTCAAAACTATGGATGAATGTTAGATAAAAGTGAACATCAGTCATACAAACTGCACACTCACACACACTCACACACACACGCTGTGTTGTTTGAGCATCTCTCTCCAGATTAAAAAGCAGAAAAATCAGGAATCCTCCGTGTAATGTCACCACATTCCAGCAGGTTTCCGTCCAGAATAAGCCCATTTGGACTTTGGGCGCTCGCTGTTCCGCAGAGCGGTGGGAACCTGTGAGACGAGTGAGTCACGGCTGGAGCTGCAGCCAGCAGGGCAGACGGCCGAGAAACTGCAGGAAGCTGCAGACACACAATGGCCTCACGTGGGATTTCCTGACTCCTTCACAGCCCACTTCAATCTTCAGTTCTCTTTCCAGACTGTTGCAAACTGAAGCGAATCCGCAGATCAAACTGGAATAAAATGAGGTTTGAGTTTTTGTTTTATCTGTTTGACCCCTTGTTCCCTGCAGGCGTGGAGAACGTAACCATCCAGCTGGACCTGGAGGCCGAGTTTCATTTCACACACCTCATCATGACCTTCAAGGTGGGTCTCCCCCTCCACAACTGTCTAACATGTGTTCCCACAGGATGAGTAGAGCCTGGGACAGCTGGGTGAGCACGCTGTGATGGCGACCAGCTGCATGAAGCCACGCCTCTCGTCCAGAGTCCAAACAAACTGAAGGATACACATCCTTTCTGGTGCCTGACCGGAAACAGCAGCAGACAATAACCCAACATGGACTTGTTTAGGTTTCCTAATCCTAAACGAGACGCACACAACCTGTTGCTGGCGTCTAAGAAATGAAAGATATGTTTGGAATTCAGGAGCACGATTGACCATATTTGGGCAAAGTAACATCCGATTGGACCATTGACTATATACAAGAACTGGACTTAGTGACTCCTCCCCCCTGGCGTTCCAAACAGGAAGTACCCAAAATCCCATAGAGTTCTACAGATAAATCAATAGCTGTTACTCTATTGGTCAGAATAATCCTTCCTCTGATACCTTCTTTTTAACATCCTCATGATATATTTTTCTTAATCGCAACTTGTTCAAGGTATAAACTGAGCAGTCAGATGCCTCGGTAAAAGTAGATGACACTGCTGATTGTGGTTGTCATGGAAACGTCAACGCAGACCAACTGGGACCAATCGCTGCTGACTGATGACGTCTGACTCCAACACGGCGGGATCTATATCGCGAAAACATGGCGACTGAATTTGGCTTTATGTGGTTGGAGCCTGAAGTGAACCATTTTCCATGGGTGACGTCACCCTCGCTCTGTCCAGTTCTCACGGAAAGTCAGTGGATCGGACAAATGTGCGCTTCCTGCAGTCCCATTTCCTGATTGCATTTAGAGTTTACGTTGAAGAGTATACAGTGGTCAAAAAGGAAAAACAGTTAAGTACAAAAATCTTAATTGGGTTCCAATCAAAATCATCCTACCAAGTCTTTCTAACTGGATGGGAGCATGGAGGAGTGGGAGTGCTGGGAGAAGCTTCTGCAGTCCTCCTCCTCCCCGACTCCAAGCCTTTCTCACCCTGATTGCATTTCTGAACTCTAAACGATGTCGTCCTGGAATATGCCTGCAGGATCAGGGATGCAAAGAGGACCCTTTTTTGGTGGTGAACATTCCTTTCTGTGTCAGTCTGACAGTCACTTTCAAGGAGAAAGAATCTTCTGGAGGGTTAGGACTTATGCTTCTGGTTTGTTTGGTTTTTCGGGCCTTTACTTCAGGGCCCTGTTCCTCCTGGGCAAGTTTGCCATTTGAGGGGCATCTGGGATCTGTCCCTTCAGGGTGGTCTACTGTAAAGAAAAGCTTTTCTAGTTTTGTTGACTGTATTGTATTTGTGTTCCGCTTTATAGATATTATGCTTAATCATTGATCTGATTCTTCTCTCTGGTTAACATTTAGCTTCAGTTGACCATAATCACAGCGGCTTCTTTTTTCAATAGCTCTTACAATACTGATGCATTTGTTAATGTCAGTTAACGCATCATTAAGCAATTCATTAATTATTAAATAAAGCTATTTGCTTATTTCCCATCTGCTTCTGATAAACTCAATTTACAAAAAAAACACATTTGAGCAAACATAAAGCTAGAGACAGTGTAACATAGGCAGCGTCACAGTTTTCAGAAGGGTAAACTCTACAATTTTAATTTTTTTTTTTTTCCATTCTTAGACCTTTCGTCCTGCTGCTATGATGATTGAACGGTCCATGGACTTTGGGAAATCCTGGCAGATCTACCGTTACTTTGCCTACGACTGCGAGACGTCCTTCCCGGGCATTTCCATCGGGCCTATGGTCAGAGTGGACGACATCATCTGTGACACCCGCTACTCAGATATCGAACCATCCAAAGAGGGAGAAGTGAGTTCACCAATTGACCCGTTTGTAACAGCAAAGGTGTTGTTGTTTGGGTTTTTTAACGTTGCTTTCTTGCGTTTTAGGTGATATTCCGAGTGCTGGACCCCGCGTATGACATTGAAGACCCCTATAGTTTGAGGATACAGAGTAAGATGGTCATGCATTCGCATTGAAAAGCTGGATCTTCCTGATTTATGTTCATATTTTAGATCTTAAACAGCTTTTTTCTTTCTACATTTGGCTAGCAGCCAGTTAGCAGCGTAATACTAGATGGCAGAAGAAATTGTCAATTCTTCTAATGGTTGTATAGAGATTTTCTATGTACTGAAACTCTGCTTCCGTTTACCACCAAAATCAGATTCAGTGTTTGGAATAGAACCCCCAACCGTTTAGTGAAGTGGCAATATTCCTATATCAGAGCTACAGACGCACTGGTTTATCCATGGACTTAAAAATATGTTTAACTCCAGTTTTGTTCAGGAAGCATAATCATGCAAACAGAATATTATTTTACATTATATCGATAAATGTTTTGTTGTAATCTTTCCGGTCATATATTTAGACCTACCAAAAACTACAATTCCCAGAGACACAGCCCTTCACTATGTCTTACATAGATAGGAGGAGTTAAGTCAGTTGTGTGCAACGGTTTGGAGATATTCAGGTGTAAAAATGTCTTTTACTGTGGACAAATTAGTATAGCTGGTAGTCAGGAGGTTATGATCAGTTTTTAATTATGATTTTATTTAATGGATTTTAAATTAAGGATTGACAAACTCAAGTTAAGCTCCAGGTTTTATGTATCTGATTTTTAAAGTGCACATTTGTCCACATTTGGTTGAATCTATTTGTTTACTATAAGTATTCCTAAAAATCATATAGTCATACCTTTTAATTGTGATATTCTCCATATTGAAATATGTTGGTAACCCTCTTTTAGCTAGAAGAAGACAAAATATCAAAGGAGCTGTGTTGCCTTTGAGCTTTTTGATGGGATGTTAAAAACTTCCTGCAGACAGCAGCCAGAAATGCAGGGGTCAGAGGTCAGACAGGAAGAGCACTGCAAAGAATTTCACATGTGGAGACGACATGGACCGTTGCAACTCCCTTCAGCTGGACAGAAACTCTCACACTGATAAAAAACCCACAGGGGATTTGTAGGAAGTGTGTGGTAAAAGCTGTGGGTGAGAACAGCAGCAGAAATCAGAAAATGTTCCTTTGTTAAGGAAAAACTAAAATACAAGAATCGAAGTTGGATGAGCTTTGCAGCGTTTGAATGATTAAAAACATTTAAACAAAGCTTTTTTTCTCGTGCACGTTCGTCAAAATAATGAAAAATAAGTTACCTAAATGGCTCAATGTTAGAAAAAAAAATGACATCAGATCATTTTATTAAATTAAACTTTTTAAAAATGTTTTTCAAAATAAAACAAAAGGGCTTTAAAACAGAAACATGCTTAGTTTATTTCAATTGATCGAATCAGCACAACTATCTATATTTTTATATAAATCAAATTGTTAGTGATAAAAAATTCAATCTAAATGGTCCTTCAGTTTGAACAAAAGGGTCTCGTGTTTGTGCAGACATGCTGAAGATCACAAACCTGAGAGTGAAGTTCATTAAACTCCACACGCTGGGCGATAATCTGCTGGACTCCCGTGACGAGGTGACAGAGAAGTACTACTACGCTCTCTATGACATGGTGGTCCGGGGAAACTGCTTCTGCTATGGTCACGCCTCGGAGTGCGCCCCCATGGACGGAGAGCCTAGTGGAGCTGAGGGGATGGTACATTCAACACACACTCACTTTACGTTTGATGGATTATTTACAATGCTAAAAACATCACATGATAAACTTTGTACCATTTAAAGACCCATGCTGCTGTTTTTAACATGTTCTTGCTGTATTTTTTTTGGGATAATGATGGACAAATGAGAAGAAAATTAAGCACAAAATCACATTTCTGAGAATTTCACTATTGTGGTGAATCTGGAGCAGATGAAAAAATGCCATTTGGAAAAAAAAGAATCACATTAGTGACGTCCAAAATACGCTGGGCGGGGCAGAAGCTCCCTGCTCGCCGTTTTTGTTGCACCAGCAATGTTAAAATGGGGGTCTGAAAGCTAGCGGGAGAGCGTGAAGACAGCTTTCAAGATATAGGTGACAGGAAGAGGGGGCGGGGCTGCTCCGCACTAACAGTCCACCAACTCAGAGGTGAATTTCTTATAAACTCCTGCTGTTCTGCAGAAACTATGTCCTAGAAAACAAAACGTGTTTTTGATTTAAGCTAAAAAAAAACACATCATCAATAAAAGACGATCAGAGTGGGACTTTAAAGAAAACCCTTTTTAACTTGACGAAATTGCTTAAAAATGTTTGGAAAAACTAGAATATTAGGAAAAATTTCCATATTTTTCATTTGTCAATTAAAAAAAATCCCCTTTTGACGACTATAGCTGACAGGTCATGGAAAACCCAAACAGCGTGTTAGAAAAGGAGAGCTTTCCATGTTGGTTGATGGGGGTTCAGTCCGTGTTTGCGTGTGCAGGTTCATGGCCGCTGTATGTGCAACCACAACACGGAAGGGTTGAACTGTGAGCGCTGCCAGGACTTCTATCAGGATTTACCCTGGAGGCCTGCACAAGGAAAAAACACACACGCCTGCAAAAGTAAGAATGAGGTCTTTCACTTTACTAGATATGAACAATTAAAAATACTAAAGTGGCTAGTTGATCAAAAATCACCCAAAAAATGTTTTTTTTTACAAAGACAGTGGAGCTGCATTGTGTGTTTGTAGATTTAGAGAAGGCGTATGACAGGGTGCCGAGGGAGGAGCTGTGGTACTGTATGAGGTTGTCTGGAGTGGCAGAGAAGTATGTCAGAGTAGTTCAGGACATGTATGAGAGAAGTATGACGGTGGTGAGATGTGCTGTAGGTCAGACAGAGGAGTTCAAGGTGGAGGTGGGACTACACCAAGGATCAGCTTTAAGTCCCTTTTTGTTTGCTATGCTGATGGACAGGCTGACAGACGAGGTAAGACAGGAATCTCCCTGGACAATGATGTTTGCGGATGACATTGTAATTTGCAGTGAGAGTAGAGAGCAGGTGGAGGAACAGCTAGAGAGGTGGAGGTTTGCTCTGGAAAGAAGAGGCATGAAGGTCAGTCATAGTAAGACAGAATACATGTGTCTGAACGAGAGGGATCAAGGTAGAAGCGTTAGGTTACAGGGGGCTGAGGTGAAGAAGGTGCAGGAGTTTAAGTACTTGGGGTCAACGGTTCAGTGTGATGGGCAGTGTGGAAAAGAGGTGAAGAGGCGAGTGCAGGCAGGTTGGAGCGGGTGGAGGAAAGTGTCAGGAGTGTTGTGTGATAGAAGAGTGTCAGCAAGACTCAAAGGAAAGGTGTACAAGACAGTGGTGAGACCAGCTCTGCTCTATGGGCTAGAGACGGTAGCAGTGAGACAGAGACAAGAGGCTGATATGGAGGTAGCGGAGATGAAGATGTTGAGGTTCTCCTTAGGAGTGACCAGGTTAGACAGGATAAGGAACGAGTACATCAGAGGGACGGCTCATGTTGCCTGTGTTAGCGACAAAGTCAGAGAAGCCAGACTGAGATGGTTTGGACATGTTCAGAGGAGGGATAGTGGATATATTGGTAGAAGGATGTTGGAGATGGAGCTGCCTGGCAGGAGGGCAAGAGGACGGCCAGAGAGGAGATATATGGATGTCTTAACAGAGGACATGAAGTTGGCTAATGTTAGGGTAGAAGATGTTCATGATAGAGTGAGGTGGAAAAGGATGATTCGCTGTGGCGACCCCTGATGGGAAAAGCCGAAAGAGAAAGAAGAAAGAAGAAGTTGATAATTTGTGATATCATCCTTTTATAAACTTTAAATTATATATCTAGATACTATTTGAAAAGTTGTTGTGAAGAAAAAAGAACAAAGGCGCTAAAATCTTCCTTTGTTTCTCAGGGTGTGATTGTAACCATCACGCCACATCGTGCCACTTTGACCTCGCCGTGTTCATGATGACCGGCAACGTGAGCGGCGGCGTGTGCGACAACTGTCAGCACAACACCATGGGCCGGCAGTGCGAGCAGTGTGCGCGTTTCTTCTACCAGCACCCCAACAGACACCTGAGAGACCCCAACATCTGCGAGCGTACGTCTCTGATCCCAGACACGGAACTCCTCCGAACGTCATTTCCCAGCATCCTTTACTTCTCACCAGTTCAGACACACACCACCTGGAGCTGTGTAGTGAAAGATTTGAAAGTCGTTGTTGTCGCACGATGACTGTAATTACCTGCAAAGTACTGGGTGCAAATAGAAATACTGCTTCAAAATGAAAGACCCTTTTGTCATCCACCTGCCTGTTTTACCTTAAACTATCTTGGTCTGACAAATGACATATACAACCAGGAACCAGGCTGTTATTAGATAAGTTACTGTTATTTACCGTCTTTTCTCATCCTTTTGGATCCACACAACTTGGAAATTCTTCCAATTTGACTAAACCCTAAACAGGTTTTTTATTTTGAAAAGCAGTGGCCAAACAGTCTACGGTTCTCTTTTCCTGTCAACAGCGTGCGACTGTGACCCGGACGGCTCAGTGGAGGGTGGGAATTGTGACCCTCGAACTGATGTGGCGGCGGGGCTGATCTCAGGTCAGTGTCGCTGCAAGGCCAACGTGGAAGGAGAGCGCTGCGACAACTGCAGGCGGGGCTACTACGGCCTGGGAAAACACCCCGAGGGCTGCCTGCGTGAGTCCCCGACCACTCATTTCATTCACAGCTAATAAAACAACTAAGGCTCCGCAAAAGATGAAGAAACATCAATTATAATCCAAATAGGTTCAGATCCTTCCAATAAGACCAGATCATCACATTTATATTGAGTGGGCGGCAGATTATGTCAAAGAGTTTTCAGTGAAATTATTGCAATGAGCAAAAGGTTGCAGGAGGGAACAGAATCAAACTTGCAAACTGCGACCATCTCAATTGAATATGATTTGAGAGGACAGGAAAAGAAACAACAAAAAACATTGAAGCATCTGTTAAAGGCTTTGACTGCATATAAGGGCTGGATTGAGTGACTCCTCTCCCTTGGCATTCCAAGCAGGAAGTACTTGTTGGCTACAAGAAGTAAAAATCACAACTTCAACAGAAATAAACAACTGTTACTCAGTCATTCTATTGGTCAGAATAACTATTTTCTTGATAATCCTCATTTTATTCACAATATTTGGAAGTTATAAACTGGCCAATCAGATGCCTCAATAAAGGTAGGTGGAGCCTCTTGGCCCACACGACTAACTTTCAAAACATTTGACAGATTTTGTGTAGCCCACTTTCAAGTGGTAGGGGTTTAGCCTTCCAACAGGCTCACTCCTGTGGTTGCCATAGATACGTTGACTCGGACCGACTTGACCCAATCACTACTCACTGATGATTGGTTCCAACATGACGGAGTCTATATAGTGAAAAGTGGCAACTGAATTAACATCATGTGGTTGGAGCTGTAAATAAACCATATGTTTGTGGATGTCGTCACACTCAGTCCAGTTATCGTATACAGTTAATGGATGGAGGGAAACTGAAATGTCTCTTTTTGATACAATTCAGAGTTAAAATTGGACAGTAGAGGCCTTTGTTTAATTCTCAATTAAATAACTTTAAACAACAGCAGTATCTCGTCTAGTAAACCTCTTTCCATAGTAGGGTTTAAACACATCCCGACTGTTTTTGTGTGTGTAGCATGTACCTGTAACCAGCTGGGAACGATGCCTGGAGGAGCCCACTGTGACTCAGAGACGGGGAAATGCATCTGCAAAAGGCTCGTTGATGGACACAACTGTGATCAGTGTCTGGTACGACTCCAAACACAGCTGCCGCCACTCAAACCTCAGCTCGAGAGCTGCGTGATCTGAGTGCCGCCTCTGATGCTGTCAACCTTCTTGACAGGCAGGAAATGTGGGCGGGGTTTAAGGGTGAGGGCTGGGGCTATATATCTTTCTGTCTCCATGTCTTGAGGAGTTCCTCAGAGTTTGATCCTGGGACCTCTACTTTTCAACTTGGGTTTAGATAATAACCACTAATTCAATGATATATCTTCTTCTATTTTCCGGTCATTTTTTGTCTAAAAATATTAACTAGGTTTGATGCAGAAGTAGGGCGGTTGACCTCAGATTGGAAGTTGCAGGTTCAATTCCCACCTTGCCATGTATCAAAGTGTCCTTGGGCAAGACACTGAACCCCACATTGCCTCTTGGTGTAAGTGTTCGACAGCTTAGCCGCCATCTGTGTGTGAACGGGTGAACAGGAAAGGGGTTTGAGTCATCGCAGAAGGTAGAAAAGCGCTATACAAGTAAACGCCATTTACCATTTGCTTATGTATGCAGTGTTCCCTCATTCATCGCAGGGGTTACGTTTTAAAAATAACCCGCAATGGGAGAAATCTGAAAAGTAGGATTATAAATATTTACGGCATTAAAACTCCTCACTGCACACTTTATACATTTTCAGACAGACATGAACATTTTCTCTTGTTTAGTCTTAAAGTTAAAATCTTCATAGAAAAATAAGTTCAGTATTATAGGATAAAAAGCAAAGATCTGAAGATTTATGTAAATACGGTAAACTTAACATATTCTGTAGAGGAGAGACGACACAGAAGTACTTGATTGACAATGGGCAATAGCCAATCAGGAAGCAGAACAGGTGCTATATAAATAAAGCTTCTAAGTGAGTTACACCATCTTGTTTTACTTTTTTTTCCCCATCAGCCAGAGCACTGGGGTCTGTCAAATGACATGGATGGATGCAGACCATGTGACTGCGATCACGGTGGGGCTGTCCACAACAAGTAAGAGTATCTACAGTAAAAGATAAACATATTAATAGGAAACAGTTAAGGAAGAATGCAAAGAGCTGTTTAAATGTTTGCATCGGTGTCAATGTGATAATAGTGTTGCTGTGCTTCTTAGATTAACTTTCAATTTTACAACTGTGCTTATTGAGATCTTTGTGTTTAAGTATGCACAGAATATCTTGTGATTGACTTACTGACTGTAAAGTGTCCCGGTGGGCGCAAAAGATAATGAAACAATCAGTCTACCATCGATGCGCTTCACAGTGAATGCCAGGTGTTTGTAGTGATAAAGTCATGTAGGGACTAATTGAATGACTGGTGAATTAAGAGTCAAAGTGCAATGTTGAGAAATTGGTCTCCTAGTCCGAGGTTTTCTAAATGATTCTAGTCATTTAAATCCTTTATTTTTGGTTTTCCATGGGCCTTAGGCTTAACTTTGCCCAAAGGGGTTATAGGTATGACTGCCACCATGATCAAATGGTCATTCTTATTAGAAGTGACATCTGAGGAAAGAAAGACAGGAGCTGTTTGAAACTTTGGCTGCTACCTTATTTTTGTGGTCCGACTTACTTTTGAAAGCTGTTAAAGGGAAAGAGTGTCTCAGAAATGAGGGTCATCAGAAGGTCACACGTGGGACTGTAGGTTGGGTTTGTAGAGAAAATTAAGTCATTGGCATGGGCTCAATGGACAGCTGGTGATGGAATTAGAATTGGTTCTAAGTGGTAAGCATCAGGATTTACAGAGATTTGAGGGCTTTTAGGAAAGTGTTAGACGATGCATACCCACAAAGTGGAATTTTCTCTATAATTTGTGTAATTTTAAGTTAATGGGACTGTCTTTTTGGATGAAGTTGGGCGCTGATTGAGGGTGGTTTAAAGGCCTCCAAGTATCATTGCTATGATGATCAAGAGATAGTCCTTTTCAGGTATGATATCTCTGTAAGGTAGTCAGTTTTGCAAATGTTTTAAAGGGTTTGTGTCTCTTAAAAAGAGGGCTTGTAGAGCGCCACCTTGCTTATGTTTGGCAAAGTTAAGTATAGATGGGCTGAATTTACAGAAAGGAAATTAGTAGAGTCAATGACTATTGATTGCTCATTCTCTCTGCCTTGATTGATGTAAAATACTACATGGAACAGGTACAACATGTGCAACACAAAAAAATAAAAGTTTCAGCTTGCCTGTATGTTAAATTGAACATAGTCACCATCGTCTCTCCTGTCTTGTGCCTCCTCAGCTGTGACCCCGACTCTGGACAGTGTGTGTGCAGGGAGCACATGTTTGGACGCCGCTGCGACCAGGTCGAGTCTGGTTTTTACTTCATTGATTTAGATCACTACACTTATGAAGCAGAAGATGCCAAGCATGGACCTGTGAGTATTTGTTGTACCATACTGTTGTCAGATATAGAGGACCTTTTATTGTGAAAGTTTCTTTTAGGGTGTGGCAGTGGTACCAAGGCCTTATCCTCTAAACCGAAGCCCTACATGGACTGGGATGGGCTTTGTTAATGTGCCAGAAGGAGCTTATCTAGAGTTCAATGTCAACAACATCCCAGAATCCATGGACTACGACATCCTTATCCGCTACGAGCCACAGGTACAGACAGCTCAGAGAAATACACCTTACCAAGTGCATCAATATCCTTTTTGTGTTGCAAAGTGACAAAATTTACATGTTAATGCACCATTTACCCAAGTTTTAAAGTTATTCTAACATTGGCTAAGGTTTAAGAAACAATTGTTGAACTTGACACACCAACTCTGAAATCTCATAAGATTTTAGGGAAACAAACAGTTGGTTATCATCTGCATAGAGGGAATACATGTTGCAGAATCCCCATTCAATGTCCAGTGTTACAAAGTTTTTACCCAAGAATTTAAACGAATGACGTCGTTTACAGACGAAGATAAATACTGGAAGTCTTATTATGGTAGTTTAATGTACCTAGTTGACAATGTAACCACTGTGAATAGTTCTTTTGAATTAGCAAAGAGTTGGTACTTATTTTGAGCTTATTTTGGGCTAGCACTGAAACCAGCCTCGAGAAAAAGACAGAAAAAACTGGGGAGCCACTTGTCCTAAAGTTATAGTCCCATTAGTTGTCACACACTTGGGTGTATGAAATATGTTATCCACATTTGACCTATCCTCTGGACCATGTGGTGGTTATCCAACCTCTCCAATCCAGCCCCCCTTAATGCTGAATGTGAAGTGGGGAGGTTTATGGTCGCCTTTTTAGTCTTAGGTATGACTAAACAGAGGATTTGAACCCACAAAGTACTAGTCTCTAGGCAAATACTCGTCTTTGCTGTACTTACTGTATTTCGGTAAAAGGCACTTTTTTAAAATTCAATTCTACAGTTGGTTTAATAATTTTTCGACTAACAAGGAGATTGTTTTAGGGGTTAGCAAGCACACCTCAGTAACAACGTGCTCATGTGTGCTCCTGACAGCTTCCACAGCAGTGGGAGCAGCTCGTCCTCCGGGTGGAGCGTCCTGTTTTCAATCCCCCAAACCGCTCTGGTCACTGCACCAACTCTATCCAGAGTGGAGACGAGCAATCCATCTCCTTATCACCTGGATCCAGGTACCCTTGATGGTTTCTGTGTGAACCAAAACCCACACTGTGAGACCTCACCCTATCTGCTGCGTTCCAGACATGTGCTGCTGGTGAGGCCTGTGTGCTTTGAGAAGGGCCTGAACTACACCATCCGCCTCACACTGCCGCTGTACTCAACAAACAGCCACGTCCAAAATCCATACACACTCATTGACTCTGTATGTTAGACTTCTTAGAGCTCAGTCTATATGTTTGTGTACAAACTAAACAATCTGTCAAGTTGATGAATTTGTTCCGTCTTTTCTAGCTGGTGCTAATGCCTCGAGTCAGGGAGCTTGAAATGTTTCATGGAACAAAGGGTGAAGCAGAGTGGGATACTTTCCAGAGGTACCGATGTCTGGAGAGCAGCAGGAACGTCATTAAAAGCCCCATGACTGACATCTGTAAAGATTACATCTTTAGTGTTTCTGCTTTGCTGCACAAAGGAGCCATGGGTACGTGAGACTGTACAAATGCTGTCCAATTGATTGTTACGAATGAAGTACAGTGCAAGTTTCCAGTACTTTGCTTTTCCTTTAAAAAAACATCTATTAACCTTTAGTAGTCTCTGCACTCACCGGTGCGTTGCCAAATTACATTAATCATTTACGAAGATGTAGGAATGACGCAGACCTGCAATTAGTAAAGTTTTCATTCAAAATGTGAAGGATTCAAAACAGTTGGTTTAACCATAACAATAGTTAAGGTACATTATTGTTATACTCCTTAGAATAAATCCTTGGAAGTTTTTAAATAGCTTTGGGGAGTTTCGTCCTCTTTTTCCAAGTCATTTTTCGTATTGTTTAGGCCTTGAGTCCGCTGTGGAGTAGAAGAGTAGGCAAATTTACAAAGAGTATGATCGAAAAATCGCAGTTTTGGTTCTTGCCCTGATGTGTTAAAGTGTCCTTGGGCAAGACGGTGAACCCAATATTGCTCCTGGTGGTTATAGATTGGTGCCAGTGTTCAGTAACTGAACCACCATTAGTGTGTGTGAATGGGTCAAAGGTAGTAAAGTGCTATACAAATGTTCAACATTTAAAAGAGAATTTGACACTTTTTAATAAACCAGAGTATCATCAGCATAATGTCAGAAACCATCCTTATAATAACAGCAGCAACTCTTTAGTTTTCCAGCCAATCCTAAATAATTTCAATTTTTTTTGTGATTTTGAAGTACTTTGTTGAGTTCAAAAGATTAAAAAAATAAACTTTAATTTCAATTTATGTTGGCTTCCTCCCCGTCTCCCAGCATGCCAGTGTGATCCTCAGGGTTCCCTCAGCAGCGTATGCGAGTCTAGTGGGGGTCAGTGTCGGTGCCGGCCTAACGTGGTTGGCAGAAACTGTGACCACTGCGCTCCGGGGACCTTCTTGTTCAGTCCCGCTGGCTGCAGGCGTGAGTGTGTGCCAAGACAGCACATTCAGGTGTGATGCTCTGACTAAAAACAAAAATGTCTTCCGTCTCCCCCCCCCTCACAGCTTGCAACTGCGACCCTCTGGGCTCCATCAGAGCTTTCTGCCACGAGTTGACCGGGCAGTGCGAATGTGTCCGAGGAGCCACTGGACGCCAGTGTTCCCAGTGTCTGCCCGGCTTCTGGGGCTTCCCTCAGTGCCGAATGTGCCAGTGTAATGGCCACAGCGACTACTGCCACCCCCACACCGGGGAGTGCCAGGGCTGCCGAGACTTCACCACTGGACACCACTGTGAGAGGTAAGGGGGTGGGGGGCGATGATTCCATTTTTGTCGACCTATACTACCTCTCCTTCTTCACGGACTGTGGCTTTTGCTTCCAGATGCATGAACGGTTACCATGGTAACCCTGAGCTGGGTTCAGGTGAGCACTGCCGCCCCTGCATGTGTCCGGATGGGCCGCGCAGCGGCAGGCAGTTCTCAGACAGCTGCTACCTCCTGGCCGACTCCGACCATCTGGTGTGTGTGTGCAGCAGCGGGTACAAAGGTGTGGGATTCATGCGAGCGACTCTTCATCCTGGCTTCTTTTCTTAAAGATAGATGACAGATGAACGTGTTTGTCGTGTCCAGGCAGCCGCTGTGACGAGTGCGCTCCTGGTTACTATGGAAACCCTCTGGTTCCTGGGGGCCGCTGCATGGCCTGTCAGTGCAACAACAACATCGACATGCACGACCCCAAGTCCTGCGACTCCCGAACGGGCGCCTGCCTCAAATGCCTCTACCACACTGAGGGCCACGCCTGCCAGCACTGCAAACCGGGTTACTATGGCGACGCTGCCACACAGAGCTGCACAAGTGAGTACTGGGAGCCTAATATGTCCTGATTGCCACCATAGCTGAACCTGGGGTGTGTCCTTCCTCTATGCAGAGTGCATGTGTTCGCCCTTTGGAACGGAACAGGAGGCGTGTTCCTCCGCCGAGGGCTGCCAGTGTGACCGGCGTAGCGGCCAGTGCCCCTGCCAGCCCAATGTGGTGGGTCAAAACTGCGACCACTGTGCCCCAGACACATGGGGCATCAGCAGCGGAAAGGGCTGCCAGCGCTGTGACTGCGACCCCGTCCACTCTGTGGGGTCTTCTTGTGACGAGGTGGGTCCTAAGCGGCAAATTCATGCAAAAAGAAAGTTAAGCTACATTCGCACTAAACGCGATTCGTGTGGCAGAGACGTCACGTCTCAATATTAATTCACTGTGCAGATGCAATCAGAGGTCCTGCGGCGCGTTTTGAGCATCAAGCTCGGCGGCCAGGCAGCAGCGCATTTCAGGTGTCGAGTTGTAATCTTTCCAGAGTTCAAATATCTAAATCAAATAATCAGTTTGACTCATTACCATTGAAATGTGAAACATGCCAACTACAGATTACTTGCTAAACCGACCTGGCTCTAGTTATTTCTTGTTTTGAAACTTGCTTCAAACAGGAAGTGGAAGTGTCTGCAAAGAAAACGATAGCAAGGATTTCCTGAAGCCGGCTTTCAACGCAACTGGACATCTTACTCCTGTTTTTACACAAACAATCCCAACAACTTATAAAAAGTAAAAATGAGAAACTGTTCAAGTACTTGTCTGTCTGCTGTGCTGGTTTTTGCGCCATTGTTTGGGGAATAGCTGGGAGATTTTCCCAAACAGCAGGGCTGTAAACCATCCCAGAAGCCTTTGTTTGTAAAATCCTTGTGATATATGGACTCCGTCTGTTTGGAAGTGAAGCTCTGCTTTACATCACTCCCATGTGCTTCATGTAAAGCAGCTGAGTAAAGGCTTTCCTGGCTGCTGTCCAGGAAAGAAGAGGAAGGAAGAATCAGAGAAACAAGCAAGCGCCGAAAAAGCCACAAACTTCCATTGTGTCTGTGCTGAAATTTCCGCTCACTGCACAATGGGTGCATGATACGTTGTCGGACTGACCTGGATTGTGTTGTTATAGGTCACGGGACAGTGCGTTTGCAAGCCAGGCTTCGGTGGGAGGACATGTCGGGAGTGCAAAGAGCTTTTCTGGGGGGATCCTAAGGTCAAATGTCACGGTACGACTTCTTATTTACCAGAATCACTCAAGCAATCAATGAAACAGCTCTACCTAAATACTTCTTCAACTGTCTACATAAATCTACACTGAAAAATGTGACAATTACACACCTCTGTGTTAAAAACTGAAGCTCCGTTTTTCCAGAAATTGAAAAAGAAAATAAGTTTCATTTTGGAAACTTATGTTTTCAATTTTAATTTATTAATAGTTTTTGAGGCATTTTGGAGGAATTGTACTGGATTTAAAACATTTGTTGAGTTAGATACACAACTGAAAAGCAGGGGGTCAATTAAAGCTACACTTTAAAGAATTTGACAAAAATTTTGATTTTAACATGATCTTTGGGCATTTTTCTGATGATGGAGGACATCTATAAAGACAATTAAGTTAAACACTGCATTTTTGAGTATTTATATTCAAATCGGTTTGAATCAGGAGCTGCCGGAAAAAATGTTGGAAAAAGATTGTATATGTGATGTAAAAAAATACTCTCTCACGCTCACAACTGAATTTCTAATGAAGTTCTGCCACTCTGTAGAAACTATGTCCTAGTAAAGTGTCACAGGTTTGTGGATTTTGGCTGAATATAATCATAATTAATAACAATAATAAAATCTAAGTGAGACATTTTATAAACTCTTAAATCACTTTAATTTTATTTTCCTGAATGTTATCTTTACGTTGATGTTAGTTCCCTGAATTCTGATCCTGTTATTATAGTTTCCTGGGATCTTGTGTGTAGAGCCTCTCTAGCCACGCCTTTTTATTTTTACTCCCAATGAGTCAGACTTTCTTGTTTTTCTAAAGATACAACAGTTTTCCAAGCCTCTGAAGGATTTTCTTTTTTTTAAGAACATTTTTTGTTTTATTAGAAGCAATATTTGTGGTTTTCTGAAACCCCCCCCCCCCCATCCCACAAGTTGTTTTGACAGCGAACAGACTGCTGCAGAGAAATGCGCCTCACAGTAGCCGGATGTCCCTCACAGATGAAGAGTTGGCAAAATAAAAGAGCAGGGAGGGGACATGAGAATGACCTCCTAATACCACAGTCATTACAACCAGATGTCCTCCATGACTTCCAAACATCCCCGTTTCCGTCATGGAGCGTCACCCAGAGGGTCCCGGTGCTCCTAAGTCCCTCCAGCTGTTCCTTCTCCAGCTGTTGGAGCTCCACATGTGTTAACGGGGATTCTGCAGCCAGTGAGAACTGAGTGGGAGACATTCTTGTTATCAGCTTTTAGGTTTCTTTTAGGCAGATTTACATGACTCTTGGATTCTTGTCTTATTAGCTGCTCTCAGTTTCCAACTGGACATCTTTACGGCTCACATAAGTGCAGCGTTACTGTCGGAGGAAGCTCCCAGCATTCCTTCTGCCTGACTCATGATCTCCTCTTTGCGCCGATGGAGAAAAGGAAGTGGGGTTGTTTTTTTTTTTGTTTTTTTTTGGTGCTGTGACCCAAACTCGAGGGAACCTTCCGGATCACATTCAATATCTGAGTTTCTTTATTCAAGCTGTAAAACTTTCAAATAGACGCAAAATAATCATCTTTTGATTTATTTTCAAGGCGTTCCCAGGGCACTTTTAAATCATGATTATGCAGTTTTTAGCCAAAATGTGTGTTTTTCTAGGACTTAAGTTTCTGCAGAGCTGCAGTAGTTCATTAGAAATCCACCCCTGAGTTGTGGGCGGGACTGTCGGTGTAGAGCAAGCCTGCCCTCACTGCCCATCATCCCTTTGATTACAATCTCTCCCGCTAGCTTAGAGCCCCTAAAGACCCCAAAAATTCTATTTTCATTGGAGAGTCTTTAAGGATAGAGTGGAAAAACTCAGTGGATGTCGTACCCATGGACGGAGTATCTGTACCAAGGTTACGAAATATGGATCCCTGTACATTACCGCTTTTAATATCAACTACTTTAATAAAGTTTTAATAACTGATTTATAAAGGAGAAAATAAAATTGCATGCGTCATATGGTTATTAGGTAAGTTTTGTCCAATAACACCCCAAAAGCCACAGGGAATAACAATATCTGTAACTTATTGTGTACTATTTTGTTCTTTAACACTTGTGCTATCTTGTGGGGTCCAGATGACCCCAGTGGGGTCATCTGGACCCCACAAGATAGCACAAGGGTTATTTGTCGTCCAGTTAAAGTCTTAAATCTACTTCCCGCTTCTCAGCTTGTGACTGCGACCCCCGAGGGATCTCTAGCGGCCAGTGTCACCGCGCCACCGGACACTGCGCCTGCCTGCAGAGCGCGTCCGGCCCACGCTGCGACACGTGCGCCAGGGGCCACTGGGGAGAGTTCCCGGCCTGCGAGCCCTGCCACCGCTGCTTTCCCGTGTGGGACACTGTGGTTTCGGAGCTGGCCAATCAAACGCGGCGCCTCCAAGCCCAAGTGACGGAGCTCCACGCCATCAGGGTCACGGCGCCATACAAGGATCTGATCAGCAGCCTGGAGAGCAACGCCAAGGCGGTCCGAGAAATCCTGGAGAACAAAACGGCTTCAGCGAAGATGGAGAAGATCGCAGAGGATTCCCATCAGATCATGTATGTTTGAAACAGACACGGAGGAGGTTTGGGTGGACAAACGTTCATCTCTTGTGTTTCTTCTCAGTGGACTGATGTCCTATCTAAGTGGTGTGATGAATTCCACGGAGGAGACGTTGACTTTTCTCCAAGGTGACGCAAACATGACAGAGGCGAACCTGGACGCCCTGACCGCCGAGGCCGACCAGTTGGAGGCAAACGTCCAGGAGCTGAGACGGCTGGTACACAACATCAAGAACGCCAACATCCAAGGTGAGAAAAAGGGACAAAATTATCCTGTAGATGACAGGAAAGCGTCGCAGTAAACATAACTGCATCACTGCTGAATTTCAGAAATAAAATACAAATCTTGTTGAAGTTTAAAAAATGAAAAGTAGCTGAAAAAAGCTCACAAAAAGTTGTGTATGATAGATGAATAGAAAAACAGCGTGGGTCCTTGAGCAAGACCCTTCGTGCTACTGCCTAACTATGTAGCCACAAGCCCCCTGTGCCGGTCCCCAGCCCGGATAAAGTACTAGGTTGTGACAGAAGGGGCAACTGGTCTAAAGATCTGCCACCTGTGCGCTGTGGCGACCCATGAAGGGATATGCTGTCCATGCCGTGTTCAGTCACTTCAATCACCTTTCTTCCTTGTTTTGAAGGTCGGTTTTAGCGGCAGCAGATCGTCTGGACCACGTCTACATGCTGAGCTTCTGCCGTGTGATTGGCTAATTCAAAATTTGCATTAACAAGCAGTTAGCTGGTAATAAAATGGCCAGCCAGTTACATTACAATCTATTGTGCACATAGTAGATTATGTAATATACAGTCTATAAACTTTACCATCTACATTTAACACTGAATAATTATTTTAGATAGATTTTTTCTAGGCTTAAACATCTCATGTCTTCTTTTAAAATTTCTTCAATTCTTTCAGATATCAGGATATTTTTGACATAATCTTAAGTTAATATTGAATCAACCTTTATATATTGGATTTTCTATATAGATATTTTTTCTATGACAAAAGTTTGATCGTATTGGAAGTTAAAACCACATTTTTGGTATCTCCTTTGGAAAAGTGGTTTCTCCCATCATTTCCTTCTCTTTGCTGGGAAATCTGAACTCATGAACAATCCTTCCAGGCGCGATGAGCACCATCTCTGCTGCACACCTGGAGTCGACCGCGGCGGAGCGCCGCTCCACAGCCTCCACCAGCGGCCCCGGAAGCCCACTGCAGGAGTCCGCTGCACTACGGAACACCGCGGGCGACAAACTTAGCAGAAGCCAGAGAGACTTTGACCGGAAAAACCAAAGACACACTCAGAAGCTGGAGAGACTTTCCAAAGAGCTGGAGAAGCTAAACCTGACTCACCTCAGTGAAGAGGTCAAGAATGTTCTTCTTTCTTGTTGGGGAACACCTCCAGGTTTGTTCTGATGTTTTGGTGTTGGTGTAGACGTGCGGTGGTGCGGGTGAAGATGCGGGATGCCCTCCCTGCGGCGGGTTGGGCTGCAGCGGGGATGACGGACAGCCCCGCTGTGGAGGAGAAGGGTGCGGCGGCCTCCTCTCCGCCTCTCAAACCGCTTTGACGTCAGCCGAGAGGCTGGACCAGCAGATCCGAGCAGCTATGCGGGAGGTGGACGAGCTCTCCAGGATGGTAGGTGTGCACCGCCTCCCTCAATTGGACCTGGATCCGTATTTCAGGAGCTGCTTGTGTTTAGGTGTGGGAAGCCAACATCCGTGCTAAAGGAGCCAAGGAGAGGGCGGTGGAGGCGCAGCAGAACTCCAACCGCAGCAAAGAGAGGGTGGAGAGGAGCAACCAGCAGCTCCGCGGCCTGATCACAGAGATCCGAGACCTGCTCAGCAGTGAGTGCATCACAGGCGCTTCGGCCGCGGGTTTCACAGCGGCCTCCTACAGAAAAATCCACGCTTCTGTTGATGCAGACGACAAAGCAGACGTGTCCGTGATCGAGGCGGTCGCCAACGAGGTGTTGGCTCTAGAGATGCCGGCCTCCGCAGAGAAGCTGCAAGAACTGACGAGGGAGATCCGGGAGAAGGTCGGCACTCTGACCAGCGTGGAGACCATCCTCCGTCAGAGCGCGGAGGACATCCGGGCTGCTGAGTCGCTCCTGAGGCGGGCCCAAGAGGCCAGGTGACACCTCAGCTGGCAGGTAACGCCGAGCTTTCGCGTAAAGAACGAGTGAAAACCGTGTCTGTCCATCAGTGCCAAGGCTTCAGACATGAAGGAGGAAGCCCAGGTGGTGAAGGGCGCTCTGGAGGAGACTGAGCGCGCTCAGAACACTGCCATGGACGCCATCCTGCTGGCCCAGAACAACACCAGAGGCACCATGGACCTGCTGAACACGGCGAGTGGCGCATGAGCTTTCGGGAGGTTTTTACAGCTTGGCGAACAGGAAGCTGACGTCTGCACCCCCAACAGGTGGAGCAGGAGACTGCCGCCTCCGAGCTGCGGCTCAGCAACACCACCCGCCGCCTGGTGCAGCTGGAGAGGGAGGTGGGCCTGCTCAGGCAGAACGGCCTGCGGATGAACCAGCTGGTGGACAGGGCCGAGCAGGACAGCCATCAGGCCAAGCAGGAGGCGGAGCTTGCACAGAAGGTCAGATGTTCTCTCTGTGGACTTTTACAACAGCGTTCCAGGATAACAACACACTGCGGATTTTTCCGCGTTTACAGGAGTTCGAAGAGGACGTGAGAGACAGTTTTGAGGAGGCACAGGAACAGGTGGAGGATCAAGGGGAGGCGCTGCTGGAGGCCAGGAGGAGGGCGGATGAGCTGCAGCTGGAAGCTCGAGAGCTGCTGGAGCAGAGCAGCAACAAGCTGCAGAGGCTGGGAGGTGAGCACTTTCACCTCCTTACAGACGGTCTCCAATTCCAATAGTTATTCTGTTATTTAAAGATGAATTTGTTTATTTATTGGTCCTTTTTACTAAAAAAAATTTTTTTTTTACTATTCCCAAATTGTTTAAAGAACCAAAACTAAAACAGATCTGTTTAAAAAAAAGTTTGACTTTTGCTCAAGAGACAATTAGACAATATTTTTTGTTTTTTTAAGTATTTTTTTAACCTTTCAACCAAAAAGAGAAGAAAAACCTGATAAGTCTTCTGGTGTTCAGAGTTGGAAAGATCCTACGAGGACAACCAGCGCATCCTGGAGGAGAAAGCTGCAGAGCTGGAACAGATGGAGCAGACGGCTCGCTGCATCCTGGAGGAAATCAGCCACAAGGTGACGCTGTACAGCACCTGCCTGTGAGGAGACGCCCTGCCGCCGCCGCTCCTGTGGATTCAAACACTGAATTCAACAGGGAATCCCAGCTTTCAACAGAATCCCCCAAAAGAAGCTGATGTGACCTTTATATATTTACAAACAATTTTATGACTGATAATGTGTGTTTAATGTTTCAAAGTATAGAATTTATCAGTGATGTTAATGTTTTACGAGAAAAGAAGCCACTGAAGCATTTGGACTGAAAGTAGATTTATTTTAAATAAACATTTTTGCCACAATCCATTTTTTTTACACTTGAATTAAAAACAATTACTCAGCTTTAACCAGGAAAAAAAAGGAAATTCTGTTTTTTATTTAAGTCACTGAACGCACCACGGTAGTTTGTTTGCTGCTTTAAACGGTGACATTTCCAAAAGAGCGGCTGCAAATCGAGTCATGAAGATGATGTGAGAAGACTTGACTGAATTTAGGCTGTAACTCAAAAAAGCATAAAATGGAAGCAGAAAATTCCATCTTTGACCCATTTATGAAGCTGGAAAATATGTTTTAAAGATGGTGCAAGCACACGTAAGGGCTCCACAATCCCTGTTTCTCCTGCTGCCTCATTTATGAAGCTACGTTTTTACATCTGAGATCCAAATCTGTCCGATTTTTTTCCGTTTTCTTAAACAACTTGAAGGTGGGTAGAGAGCAGCAGCGTCCTTGTGCTCATGTGAGAACGGTAAACTGACATGTTTGCGTGAAGCAGCAGACCTTTTCAGTGTTTTTACCGACTTTCTAGACAGAAGATGCAGCTCAATCAGGCAGGAGGACGCCGTTAAACCTCCTAAGGTGAGGCAGGAAACCTGCTCCATCTGAAGCCCAAAGAACGCGGCGCTTTGGGCTCCTGCTAAAAGGCTCTTCTCTGCTGCGGATCGACCTTAAGGCCGCCGTGGTTCTAGTTTCGGCTGCCAGGGGTGTGAGGCGGGGGAGCTCCTTCCACCGGCGCCGAGCTGGGAACCGCCAGCAGCTGGCCCGCGTGCATGCGCTCGTTCACGCGCAGCTGGCATCCGTCCTGCAGCATGCGAACGGCGATCCTGGCGATGTTGCGGGAGTCGTCCAGGCCGCAGTGAGGGCGGCCTTCGTACTTCATCCCCAGCTTCTCCAGCATGGTGCTCAGCTTCGTCTGTGAGCGCGGCAGCTGCAGCAGACAAAAAAAACAACCAGTGTCAGAATAAAACATTTTGCTGTCAAAGATAACCATCCATTTGAATAAAGACAAACTCTGAAATCCAATTTAAGCTCGATTTGCCTTATATATGTCCTCCATTATCAGAAAAATGCCACAGAACATGTTAAAAACTTCATTTCCTGGGTGGGTCTTTAAGAAGGAAGCAGATGCAGGTCAGACCAAGACAAGTGTCTAGACGTGCATCAACAGTGGGTCACACACAGATGGGGAGGAGATAAGCTGCTAGTTTTCCAAAATATCATAATAAATTAGACAGCCTATATCATGATAAATCAACTTTTTGAGCTTTGAAGTGTATTATAATGTTGATTCCTCCCAAAAAACAACCCCAAAGCGATTTTTTTGATCCATTTACGCATTTCTAAGTATTTCTCTAAAAACCTGCGTTCTGGCATCAGGACCTCCCAATCCATGAAAACAAGCAGGATCTCACACTGTGACATCACAAAGTGAAGAACCGCCCCTTCCAGGAAGAGTCTGGGCTGTCAGGACCGCCCCCATGCTAACAACCTTCTCTGTAAAGAAAGTGAATGATATCCACAGTATGCACATCCAGTTTGGACGATGCTTGTTTTCGTGGACGAAACTGCAGACACGCCGCTGAGGCCGAGTCTAGGATGACGTCATGAAATGGGCGGCACCCACAAGGAACGAAAGGCGGAGCCTCAGAGATCGAGTCTTCTTACTTCCGGGTAGGAAAATGAGCTCTCAAAAAGAAGTCATATTTCATTTAAAAAATAGTTCTTTAGTTTGCCTAAGGAACTATTTAGCATCTATGTCCATATATATGATAACTTTTACCTTTGGAAAACTGATGAAGAATTTTTTTTTATGAAATATGAGTTATTTTTGCAGCTCATTTTCCAACGCAGAAGTAAGGGGCCTTTCAGAGTAAAAGCTTAAAAAATTCATTAAATTTTATATATTTTTTTATTTTTTGAGAGAGTCTATTTTTTTTAAGGATATTTAGGGGCATTTTTTAATATTTCTTTTATGGTTTTTCAAAATAATTTTCTTAGTTTTCATGAAACAGACAAACATCTTGAACGTTTTTCAATAAAACAGTTCACATTTTCTCAAAAAACCCCAGATTTGGATTTCTGAAGTGAATACATGAGCCCTCCATAGAATTAGCACCCTTTCAACACTGAAATGTAAAGACGGTTTTCATAAACTCTGTACCTTGTAAAAGTTGCCGTATGATTTCCTGATGTTTATCCATTTCTTGGCAAACTGAGGATATCGGATCCGGCTCACCCGACACTGGATGTTGAGGAACTTGCTCATGTCCCACGACCTGCAGGACAAGTCTCACATCACAAAGGGGAAACAAACGGCAGAAATGGTGCAGCAGCAGCGGCGGCGTCGACGCACCCGTCCGTCAGAATGGCGTATTTGTGCTTTGTTCCCAGGTCTCTCTCCTGAAGCCATTTCACGACTCGCTGAAGGACTTGTGGGAACGGGTCCGCTTCGTCCACCATTTCCTGCAGACGATCAACAAGCAGCTGCGGTCAACTGGTCAGAGGGAGGCGGACTCAAAAAATGGAGATGGTTTCTAACCTGAGTGATTCCCGTTAGCGTGACACAAAAGTCAGAAAGTTTAGGGTTTAACTCCGGTTTCACGTACGACTGAAACGTGTCCACCTGCACACGGAATAGAACCAGGAGTCAGAAAATCTCTGGAAAAATAGGAAATAAATCAACTTAAGGGGAAAACGGCGCTTACGATCTGTAGGGTGTGAGTGTTGATGAGAACCATGGGGAACTCGATGATTTCATGGAGGAAGTCTGAGGGATTATCCTCCTCACATGTGGCCTCAAAGTCCACCACGCAGATGTAATCGTAGTAGGTGTCAGTGGGACCTCCCTCCGCTGCAGACTGCATCAGCTTCTGCTTCCTGTAGTGGCTCTTCAGCCTCTTCTTCATCACGTCCTTCACACCTCTTCACGTAAATAGAAACAACCTTACGCTTGCATTTTCGCTGCAGTTTGGAACAAAAACGGATCAAATCTGCAATTCTCCACCTGGTGTCGAGCTTCAGCTCAGCCAGTTTGACCTGCAGCTCCCTCTTGGACATGCGGTTGATGTGTCCGTTTGCCAAAGCGATCTCTTTGTAGACCGGATGGCTGAAGTCACTGTTGGGCTGTGAGGGCGACACTGGAGGATCAGACTCGCCGTCAGGACCTTTTCTGCTGCTGGGTTTCTCCTAAGAGGGAAACGTCAAACAATGATGTTCACACAAAAAAATACAATAGCAATTTAATCATTTCCACATAGGATTGTGTGTTTGTCTTGTGATGCTTAAGTCCCATCAGTCGTCCCACTCCTGGATGTGAGAAAGTTGTCCTCCGCATTTGAACGAGCTGCAGTCAACAGCTGCACTTCATTTGACGGATCAAGGAGTTTTGATGGTGAGCCTAGCTCTCAAATACAGTGGATTTGAACCTTAATAGTCTCAGCAAAGGCACGACCACTAGGCCACTAGGAAGCAGAGATTTTACGTTAAAAATATTGAATTTCATTGAAAATCTCTACCCATTTTTTTTAGCCTATCCAGAATTGGGTCCTGGGGGCAGCTCAGCCTTCAGCTGGGAGACGATGTCCCTTCATAGCGATTCCTAAAACCGCTTGTATCTAGAATATAATCCTACTGGTAAGGACCCAAAGCTCCTGACCATAGGGGAGTGTAGAACATACATTGACAAAACCCCCAATAATAAACAAAGATTGTGAGATTGTAAAACCTCCACGTAAGGCCGACTAGAATTTTAAAACTAACCTCTTCATTCACAACTTCAGCTAAACTTTGCCCACTATGTATGTTGTTTCTGAAAATAAAATTAAATGCATTTTCTATAAGCAGGAGGCCCCAAATGTTTTTGTCATAAACCTTCAGCTTAACTTAACACCACGACTGTAGCAACTTTAAGGCTTGAGTGGACGTAGCTCAAGTTCGTAACAAGTCAAAGTAAACACAAAACTCCATGGCCAACAAAGATCTTGTGTTTATTCTTCAGCATGAAAAGGTGTGGGGGGGCTAAATTCTTGTGGTAATCGAGTTTTCCGGTAATAAGTTAAGACACATTATTTATTATTTCAAATCAAGTTAATCTCATTTTTGCGTCGGACGGTGAAGTCCATTCATGTCTGATAATCAGGCTCAGCTGGAAGAGGAATATCCCGCTCATATCATTTACAAATAAATACAGAAAAATTCAATCAACTATTAGAACTTATGTCCTGTTATATTGGTGAGTTTAAATCAATTTTCACATCAAGTGGACTCTCTGAAATGCGGTGTCGCGTTGTCATGGATACGGCTACAGCGCCCATACCGACCTTGCTCTGCTCTGGCTTTTTCCTAGTTGGAAGTCTGTCAAAATTACTTCATGAAGCAACTCTTTTAAGTAGTGTTTTAATTCTTTACTGCCCAACAGTGTCACAAATTTTAGTTAAAATACTTCAAAATCCGGCTTTTCACAGCAATGATTAAAAAAACCACTACTTAAATCCTGCAGGTGAACAGGTGCACTAAATCAAATTCTCCCTCTGATCATCATGATCATGTGACGTTGTTGCAACAACAATGGCGGCTATATTTACTTTAAAGCAGGGAAAACAGCTTCAAACTTGTGTTCTTCCCCGTTTATTAATTTGTTTAAAACATGTTAAAAATTATAGGTTGATTCACCTTTTATGAATGTTTATTTGTCTACAATTGATATTATGACACACTAGTTGTTGAAGTGATAGTTATGCGTGGATGTTAGGAACTGAAAATTAACTTTAAAAAAGATAAATGTACAGGTCTGACATTTTAATCTTACCATAAGTATTTTTTAATCTGACACGGGGGCAGAAATACTAAAATATCAAGTGATTTATTTTGGTTTGTGTCTAGTCAACAAAGCGCTTTCAGGCTGCTCAGTGAGTCACCGACCTTCTCGTCCTCCTTCGTGTTCGACATCTTCTGCACGTTGAGGGCTTTGGTGTGAATGTTCTCCTTGTGTTCCTCCATTTGAGAAAAATGAATTTATCTAAAATAACAAAACATAAAAAAGGATGACAATCGTGAAAAAAAAATCAGGGGAATATCTTAGTCGGGGACGCTAACATTAGCTAACGGGTCGAGTGAAACAGCACTAATTTAAAACCCGTTTTGACGTCCAAAGAAACTTCTTTAAATCACAAACTTTTTTTAAACACCGTTTATTGTAAATAAGAAGAGCAGAATTCTCTAATTTTAAAGCTACAAGACAAACTCAGTTTAAAATCTCCGCCGCAATATTGAACTTCTTCTTCGACAAACACAACAAGCAGTTATGACCACTTCCGCTTTGCGCCAAAACAAGAAATTGAGCTCGTTGTTGACCCCTAGCGGGGCGGAGGAAGAAGGGACATACTTTTTTTATGTATTGTGTCGAATTCTCATCTAAACATATATGTTGAGGTCAGTCAGTCTCTTAATTTGGTCTTTAGGTTTTTTACTTTTTCAAAGAAGATTTAATTTTTCAGTTTTTATAGATCAGTATGTCAGTACAATATATCTAGTGTAGTATATAGAAAGAGAGCACACAGATCTGTAGAATGAATTTAATGTGTTTCATTACAAAAATGTATTCCACTTATAACTAATCTGTATTGATTTAGTTCAATCCTGTGTATTGGTTAAAAGTTATGAAATACTTTTAGAATTTCTTTACTGAAAGAAACAAAATTACTAGCGTTTGACCGCTAGGTGTCAGTGCTTCCCACATGTTTGATGATCTGCTCCCTAAAACTAAAATTGATTCATTAGAAATGCATCAAATTCAAAGAAAAAAGGATTCATTAGGAGACATTATTGCTGGAATATGTGTGAAAAATGGATTTAGTAGCGTTTATATTGCTTTGCTTAAAAAAATACTTTAATTCAATTAGAACCCAAATTTATTTAAATTGAATTTAAATGAGATCGGGTTGTTTTTTTCTTGTGATCAGATGAACAGGAGGGAGGGATGTTCCTGTCTGCAGCAGAGCTTCATGGCGTCGCTGTCAGTTGAAGTAATCCAGTCTGGTTCTATGCATAAATTCTCTGTGATGTCTGCAGAGCGGATTGATCTTCACTTGTCATCCTGGAGGAAAGGGTACTTTAAAATGCATGAAGGATGGATTTACAGAGTTTTGGAAATAAAAATCTTTATTTTTTATTTAAAAAGGGAAACAAAATGAATGGATAGAGGCAAATATAAAATAGTGGTAGAGCTTTTTGCAAACATTTCAGCCAGTTTAATGAGAGACGTGGAAACTAAAGCAGCAACAGTTTCATTTAAAGTTTTTTGCTCTTCTTTAAAGGAGCACAAAAAAACATCACAGCAGGAGAACAAACATTTCAACCCCTTATTATCAAAACCATCCTAGGGTTAGAAAATCAGAGCTTCTCATCCAGCCTGAGGCCGCATTCGGTCCAGCGGGGAAAACATTGGAAACTTTAGGTGACATCCAGGGAGAAAAGTCTGCTTGTGAGCAAAGCAGTGACACTCTGAAAGAGCAATATCTTTAACCTGCAGGTGATAACGGCTCAGAATCTGACATTACAGGTGGAGAGGAGCTCTTTCAACTCAAAATGAGTTCTGGTGCTGTTAGGAAATGAAATCACAGTTTATCACGGTGTTACCGGGCTTCAGGGAGGAGAAAATCTTTAAAATCTTGTTTTTCCCACTGGACATAAATGCAGCACACAGGCTTAAGTAAATGATTAAAAAACTTCCAATAGGATTTCTTTTATTTATTTTTTCCACCCATTTCTTTTTGCTCAACTTAGAAAAATCTATTTTGCATGACAACACATTTCCTGTCAAAAAGAGGATAAATTCTTTTCTCTGTCTTTAGAACAAAAACGTTAGTTCAGAAGATTTTCTAGGATTTGACATTTTGGGAAACAATCCAACATGAAGCAGCCGATGTTGGTTTGTGATCGAGTCCAGAGCCCAGAGATCAACACGCTCCTCACAGACGGCCTTTGACCTTATCAGGAAATCAGAATGCCAGCAAAAAAAAAAGTTCCAAGAGAACTTTTATGAGGGCTGGGATTCCAAGAAACATGAATGTCTGCCGTGTGAACTGCTGAGCCAAGCAAGCAAAGTTCTGGACAAGATAATCTAGTTAGAAGCTCTAAGTGAACCCATCAGAGCAGAGGTTTGACAGGAAAAAAACATTCCTTTGGCTCAAGGGCAGTTTGGAGATATTATAGGCTAAAAACCAGGATCTAAGATTTTCAGAGAATAAATGACAGAAATGCTGAATCATCAAATCTCCTGGAGACCCTCCCTTCTGCATACACTGGAAAAATTCCCCAAAATGTCAAAGAAGGAGGGACTTTCCATGAGCTTGTAGAGACACACACAGAAGGACAGAACAGAAGCACACACGCTCAAACGGATGAAGTGCACGAGCGTCTCACACGCCAACAATCGTTACAATCCATGCTAGGGAGCGGCAGTGAGACGCAGCAGAAGTCAATCTTCAGGTGGAGGAGCGTCTCTGCTCAGTTCAGAGGTTTCAAACCCTCAGCGTAATGCTCCTTTTCCAGGAGTTCAGTATTACGGAGCAAACAGCGCCTCCTGGTGGAGACGGCACAACCACACACCGCTGTGGAATCCTGGAGGTTCGGTTCTGGCTGAGCGGTTCCAGCCTGGGTCACAGAATACATCTCTGGAGCACAGGTGGGGGCGGGAAAGGTGTAAGGCTACATGTGAACTCCACCTTTGTCACCATGGCGACTGACGTTTCAGGTTTAGGCTCAGTTCGTTTCGGTTCCCAGGTCAGTGTGGGAGGAGCAGCCGCTCCAAAGAGCATTGCAAATGTTCCCAGTTCTTCCACAGCAGCGCCAGCACGGACACGCCCACGCAGGTGAGCGCCAGGTGGAGGCGGCTGCGCAGCAGCGGGGCGGTGAACTTGGCCGCCGTGGAAACGCAGACCAGGATGACGGTGACGATGGCCAGCATGATGTTGATGCACTTCCCCAGCAGCACTTTGACGTCGGTGTTTTCCAGCTGAACCGTCTGCTGCTGCTGCTGCTGCTGCAGCTCCAGCTTGGAGACGCGCGTCTGACACGACTCAAGCACCTCCTGAACACACACGGACACACACAGACACACACAGAAAAACACACAGACAGCAGGGTTATAAGACCTGACAACCACTGGAGAGGAAGAGCTGAATCACAGCGGAAATGAGTTCATTTGATTAGAAAGGAAAATGCTGGCGCTCCAGAAGGACCCGACTGTCCTCATGCACACAAAGTCTAACTGGATCAGAACCAAACATCCAGAGACCAACTATTTCTGTGATTTGAAAGTCTGTTTTTTCCAGTTCTGAGTCTGTCTGCTAAATAAAACTGGGAACATGTTTATTTTGGTTGAGAGAAAACAGCAGGATGTTTTTATTTTTCTGTTAAAGACACGTCCATGTCACTGTTTAACACTACTACAACATTTTGCACACATTAGGTCTTCCTCATATAGACACTTATTAGGGTGGGGGTGGGGGGTCCAGCCTACGATGGGGGGGAGGAGTCACTTGGTAGTGGTCTCCCTCACCTGGTTGTCGTACAGGAATTGTAAAATGCCCCCCCCCCCGGTTTTCATTGCACCTTAGACATGTAGGACCCTTGGTAGGGGGTGATTGGACATCACTGTCCTCTCAGTGCTCTACCTGCCAATCTGTCCCCTACCCCATCCCTGGTAGGGACCTCATGGCTTCCGCTACTGCCGGGGCGGGGTCTTGGTGTGGTGTTGGCTGGGTACTCTCCCTCCTTCTTTTTACATTCCATCATCCATTTTAGAGGAACACGAACGCTCACATGAGCACAGATGCTATCTCACCTTTGCACAAATAGTTTGAGTTGTTGTTTCTCTTTCGGCTTTTCCCATCAGGGGTCGCCACAGCGAACGAGTCGCATGGTAAACTCGGCAATGTTTTACGCCGGATGCCCTTCCTGACGCAACCCTCTCAAAGCAACCGGGCTTGGGACCGGCACAGAAGTAGAGAAGGGAACAGGGAGCAGCCCGGAGTCCAACCCTGGTTTCACTGACGGAAGGCGCTGCAAACCAGCACGAGGTAAACCGGCTCCGCACAAATAGTTTGAGTGATTAAATGAAATATTTCCCGTGTCGGTCCGAATGCACAAAAATGCGTGTGTCAACATCGGTTGTATCGTGATGTGCAGATGTTGACATGTTTTGTATGTGGGCTTTTCTGGAACCCACAGGTATGTTTGTGGCATTTGGGTGTGTTTGGACAGGCCCCGCCCCCTTTTGGATTTATAATACTTATAAACCTGACTGTAATGATTGCAAACATCCAGCATGCTGCTTCATGGTTCTACCCTCCCCTCCTCTTTAATCCCAGCCCCCGGCTCTTTCTTCTTCCCTTCTTTTCTTTGCGGTCCAGTCCAACAAAAGACTGTTACAGATATGAGTAAGATGAATAAAGTTGAGCCTAAATTACAAAAGGGTTTATTTAAACATACACCTAGTGTATCAAACATTTCATAACCCCTAATGTAACAGTAAAATATGTCCAACACAAGAGGCTTTCAGCTCTCATCTGTCTGCTCAGCTGTTGGACAGGACAAGTTAAAAAAATGGAGAAAGAAAAAAAAAGAAAATAACAGTTTTAGTGAATGTTTTTTGTTTTGTCTGTCGCACCTTGAAAGTCAGACAAGACAGAAGTTGGCGTCTGATTTTTTAGCTTCCACTTAGACAGTTATGGGTTAAAATCTAAATCCCATTTGAACGGTTCTTGCATGAAATCTAGTTGAAATAACTTCTAAAGCAGCTGCAGATATTCCACAGAGGATGAAGATACATTTGAATGCTAAGAATAAAACACCAGCCGTGCACTTTAGCCTGTAAAATGTTGTGTGAGATTAAAGCGGCCGGTCCCTGGGACATTGCTGTCCTAAAGGGGGTCCTCACCTGTATGTCCCGGGCTCTCTCATAGGCCTGGTAAGCCACCTTCTCCTCGATGCTGGCCAGCTCCTGTTTAAGGTTGCTGGTCTCGTGTTGGTGCAGCTCCGTCAGGTCGTTCAGCTGGTCCTCCAGGCGCTCACACCTGGCAGAAGAACACGCCCACACAGAGTGGGTGGCGGTGAAGGGGATGAGAGCACAGATGCTGAGTGTTTGTGTGCAGATAAAGCAGAAACACTTCAGTGCTTCATCTGGAAGCTCTATTTTTAGCCTGAACAGTGAAAATGTGTCACATCTGAGGCTAACAAATGATCGGACAGGTTCAACCTACGGGAGGGGCTCTGGGGGGGGGTTGCTGCTCACCTGTAGCGCTCCTCCTGCATCACCTGGGTGAAGTAGCTGCAGTCTCTCTTGAACTGTGTGCTCAGCGTCTCCATCTCATCCTCCAGCTGTGTCTGAGCCTCCCTGATGTCGCGCAGCATGTCCAGCACCTCCAGGGTGGAGTCCGACCTGCCGGGGCCCCCGGAGCCGGCCCCCGAGTCTCCCGCAGGGTTCCCGTTCGAGTCCGCAGAGGCGGATGTCCCGGTGGAGCACTCGTCATCACTCTGGTACTTTGTGGCTTTGGCCACTGTGGTGGCGCTGCCACTCAGGCCCCGGCCCCCGCCCTCCACCTGCAGGCCCGCCCCCGTCTCCATGGAGCTCTTCATGTGGGCGATGTTGTCGGCGCTGCCGAACTTATTTCTGATCAGGTTGGCAAACTCTCGAGGCTTGTTGAGGAAGAACGGCGGCGAGAGCGTCACGCCGGGCCCGAGAGTCTTCACCTTGTCCAGCGCTTGGTGCCGCCCGGTGGCGCTGACGTCCCGCAGGCTCCCCTCCTTACTGTGGGAGCCGGAGTCTTTGCTGCCGCCATCTTTGTGGGCGGGCCTCCCGTTGGTCTCGCTGTCCTTCACACGCCGGTGGTACTGCTCCAGCTTCCTCTGCAGCCGAGCGATGCTGTGGGCAGACTTCTGGTTCTTCTTTTCAAAGACCTGACGGATTCGGGAAACCTGCTGCTTGTCGGCATTGTTCACCAGCTTCAGGTACTCGGCAACATTCTGGTCGCGAGCCGTTTGCTCCACCTTGATCTGCTCCGTCACCTAAGATTTGAACCGAAGGGGCAGAAATTGTTTGTTTTAATATAAAGACCAGAACGTGACCTCTGCACAGAATCATCCAATCCAATTTATGGTGTTTTCAAAAAAGTAAGTAAGTAAGTAAATTTTATTTGTATAGCACCTTTCACAGACGAAAGTCACAAGGCGCTTCACAGGTTAAAATATGTATATATACACATATAAAAAACATAAAAGATAAAAAATAAAAAGCATAAACCACGTAAAACAATCATCTCAAGCCCAATAAAAGCAGTTTCAGTTAAAATGCTTTGCAAAAATAAAAAGTTTTTAGTTGACTTTTAAAAGAATTCAGAGTCCAGGGAACGTAGGGACAATGGAAGTTCATTCCAGAGTTTGGGAGCGACAGCTGGAAGGATCTGTCTCCTCTAGTTCGGAACCGTGTGCAACGGACCATCAACAGGTTCTGATCTGCAGAGTTGAGTTTAGTTGCAGAGAGTTTTTACAGAGCCATTGTTTTATCTGCATCAAGCAGTTCATCAGAGAATCCAGCTTGTGTGTCTCGGAGGGCTTAAAAGAGTAATATAGCTGGATATCATCAGAAAAGAGATGGTAGGAAACATCGCTGAAATCCTGAATGATCTTTCCAAGAGGGATCATGTATAGGAGAAACAGAACAGGGCCGAGAACAGAGCCCTGGGGAACCCCACACAGTAAGTCTGCTGACTGAAACACACAACAAAATTTTGAAATTTGACTAAATTTAAACAAGCTGCACAGTTTTTTTTTATTTAAAGAAAACCCCTAAATGTGAGTCTTCTTGATTGTTCCTACTCATTACTCAATACATTATTTAAAACAAACATTTTTCTACTTAAACTAAATTAAAAATGACCCCCCTGTCCTAACTGAAAATGATTAGAGACAAAAAATGAAAATTTGTGCAAAACCAACCTGCTTGCAAGCAGAGAGGGAAAACTTCCTTTCAAACAAGAAAAAAGTTGAAACTCAAACAGCATCAAAGCCGACAGACACTAAAGAAAATTCTTTCATTGGATTTGAATAAAAGCCAAAAGGTGCAAATCTTTGCAGAATCAGCAGCAGTCTGAAAAATTTACTAAAAGCAAAATATTACGTTGAGGAACAATCTAAATTATTCTTTGAAAAAACCCAAGAGCTTTGAGTAAAAAGACACTGAGGTTTGTGGGAGCGTCTCTCCTGACCTTAAGGATCTTCTGCTGCAGACTGTTGATGCCCAGCGCTCCCTTTGTGAAGTCCAGCCCAACGCCGTTATGGCCGATGCTGTCAACCACGTCCAAGTTGGAGTCGGAGCCGCCTCGCCGGATGGGCACCGGGATGCTGAGGATGTTGACATCGTTGCTGCGGTCCACCTGAGGACACAGCAGTGGTGGTTTTACACGGCGTGATGAACGCAGCGACATCAAAGCTTTTAGCTTTCATGAAACCTGCGGGGTGATGGACCTGACGCGGGAGAATTCGGAGAGATATTCTCTGTTCACAAAGCTGCAGCAGCAAACATGGAGATGTTCTGCAGTGTTGTGCCCCTCAGGACTTTAGCGATGCGTGGGCTCATTTTTCTTGGCTCCCTGCATCTGTGGACGGTCAATTAGCTGCCCTGGCTGATTCTGTGGAGTTGGGTCATCACGGAATAACTAAACAAATGACGCAAAGAGCAAAATTCTGCAGAAAAAGGCTCATCGGCATGCTAACAAAGCAAATGCATGTCTGCTGATTAAACCACCATTTCTATGGCAGCAGATGCTATGACTCAACTTTCAGGGGTCGTCTGAAAGTTCATCATCACAGCAGATATTTACTCTGCTGCACCAAACAACAGAGTCTTATGAAACACAGAGGTGGAAGCAGAAAAGTCAGACCAAATCCTGCCTCAGAATCTGCTGTCAGACGGAGCTGCTGATGCTGAAGGAACGGCGTGTTTACGTCTCTGCAGGGAAAAACCTATTTCTGTCCTGAAACTCAGCCACTGACTCCACCATGAAGAGCTGCAGGAAATCAAAGCTAAGAAATGATTGTGGAACCTCCAGAGGATTTAGAGAAAACCAGCAGCAGGAAAAGTAAATCTTGAAGATCTGACAGTGTTTGAGAGGCAGCCGGGGTCCGGGGGCCACAAACAGCCCGCAGAGCCTTGTGTTCCCCCCGCAGACAAAAGCATTATGTAAAACATCAGTGGCAGCAAAGCGCACACTGCTGGCGGACCCAGAGGCCGCCGTTTTGTGCTTTGGTTGCTTTTGTTTCTCACGACGGCCGGCTTCTGTTGTTTTGGGTTCACAGAATCCTGCAGAGTCAGCGATCATAAATGCAGGAGCTCATCATGATGCCACGAAGTCGGCGTCTTGATGCTCGTCTTCTGACTCCAGAGGAACGGCCAGAACATCAAACACAAATCCACGCCTGTGTGGAACTCCAGCAGCCAACAGACCAAATGAAAGCGTTATGCTTCTACATACAAAAGACAAAATCCTGGTTTTTCTTCACTTTTATAAATCTACAATAATGCTTTACTACAACTTAAAAGAAGACATGAAAATCAACCTCCACTGCAGTTTGTTTGTTGGTAAAGAAAGTGTTATGGCTTACTTTGCAGAAACTCAGCAGACTGCAACCTAAATAGTTAATAACACTCACGGACATTTGGAAGAGGAAAACGTCCACCTCATGAACAAATGATGATCAAGCTGCTGAACTTTAAGTCAAATAGAAAAACAGAATTAAGGCTTCTGTAAGACAGCACGGTCAACACAAGATTTAAAAAAAAAGGAAGCTTAAATCTTTTTTAGGCTGAATAACAAAATGAATCAAAATCCCATCCAGGAGGAAATTATGTTTATTTTGAAATCCACAAGCTAAGAGGCAGATCCAACAGGGATTCCCAACACTGCCGTGGAACAGTACCGATCCGTGGGACAGTACCGATCCGCGGGACAGTACCGATCCGTGGGACAGTACCGATCCGCGGGACAGTACCGATCCGCGGGACAGTACCGATCCGTGGAACAGTACCGATCCGTGGGACAGTACCGATCCGTGGAACAGTACCGATCCGTGGAACAGTCGGTACCAGTTTCAAGTTTTATTTCTACACTGATTCTGAAGGAAGTTTTTAGTTTGAAAAACTACTGGATTCCCTCCACCAATGCTTGTCAAGTTGCTCAGTCATGTTTCAAAAAATCCATTCACTGCTTTTTTAGAGCGGCTGCTCCGACTGCTAAAAAGAAGCCCCCAAGCTAGCAAAGTTAACAAAAAACAATTAAAGTCGAAGAGTTTCTGTACGCAGAAAAGATCCAGAGAGGAAACGGGAGAAGAGCGTTCGACTTCAAAATAAAAGAAAACTGCATTTAACAGACCAAAACCAGGATCTATTGTGAGAGTTGTTCCCATTAAAATAATTATGCAGATTATTCAGCAAGTGGCTGTCTAATGTAACGAGGAAGCTGCTAATAAAGTCATTCAAATTTGGGCAAGGCTGAAGTTGGCAATTTTATTTTGTAGCTTTCACTGTGACAGTTATGAGTTAAAATCTCTTTCACATTTGAATGGTTCCTACATGAAATCTTGGGAATGAATAAAGTTTAGAGCAGCTGCATATATTTTATAGAGGATGAAGGTAATCTTTATCCTCACAAGTTAAGAGACACAGGAAGAAAATGTTTTTTTTTAAGTCAGATGTCTACATGTGCAGACCAGTGCGTGACCTGAAAAGGTTGGAGACCAACCCCAACAAAACGTTCATGATTTCATGTACAGATCCTTCAGAATAGCATCAAACCTAAACAAAGTTGTGAGATGTGGGGTAGCTGAATTGTGCTTTGCAGAGAATTCCATTTAAGTGTTGATGTTTTAAGCTACTATTTTTTTATTCAGGTAAATTCTTAAATATACAGAGATTTTTTTTCTCTAGATTTAACAAACCTAATGAATATGAGTGTCACTGAAAAAAATGTCCTTAAGTTTTCATCCAACATTTTCATCTCAAGTCTGGAAAATATCTCACAATTCAGTTAAAGGAAGTCAGAAGTAGATCTGCAGTTTGTAAAAAGGTGTTGTCTCAGGAAAATCCTGCTTTAAAGCTTCATAACTTAGTGGATTTAAGCCTGAAACAACAGAAAAGAGAGTTTATCGAAATGCATTTGAGTTCCTGCAGAACCACGAGAAATGTGGGATCTGACTGACGACAAGAGTTCAGAGCTTTATGAAGTGTAAAATGTGGACTCCAGTTTTCCATCATCAGTGACAAAACTGACAGGAGAAAATAACTGGACTGACATTTCATGAATCCACTGAAGTTACTTCACAATAATCGAAAGTCCTCAAGCAGAACTAAAGGTCGTGCGACAAATCAGTGTGTTTACGGTCATGGACCGGCTTCTGCTTCCTTTGGGAGGAGCAAAGGTTCACTGTAGTGCCAATCAAAAGAGCGAAAGCTGGTGAGTCTGAAAATGAGGAGATTAGACTGGTAAACAAACCTGGTGGTGCGGTTTTCATACAGTATTCGGCAAACAAAAACAAACACAAGTTGAAACCAGAGACACAACACAATAAGGCTGGAAAATGTCTGGTTAATGTTCTGTAGGGAGGAACCATCAACTCTCATGACAGCTGGAGGATCTAGTGGGACGGAAAGAGATTTGCTTTCATGCTTTTCCAGGATAATGCATGTTTCCAGGATATACTGCCCCCTACGAGCAGCTGCTGTAACTGCATAGAGTTTCCAGCTAGTTTAGTTTCCTTACGTATAAAACAAACTAAATACAGATGTTTTCAGCATTTCAATCAAACCTAGTGTGTAGGAATAACAGGAGTACATACTGGTACATATTATCTGGATCCACACATTAAAAATAATCTAAAAATGAGGATAACTTTGAACTCCTATGTGTCGGAGAGGATTTTTTAGCAGAAAAGACACCAGGTCCAAACCTCCCTAAGACCTGGTTCTTAACATTGAATGAAGGATAGTTTTTAGACCTCAATCTGCATTAAAGCTCTCAAGTTTCATGACAACTGTGGTGTGAACGTTTTACTCAATCTCTGTTAAGAAAACCAAGGGATAAAGTTACTTTAACTCTGAAGTAAATTAGATTTTTCCCAGCAGGTAAACTGGGCAAGAAAAGACAGCAAAGCCCTGCTGGATTAGTCGGTTAATGAATCAACATTTACAGCTTTCTGTGTTTCGATGTGAAAGCTTTCATGTGTGCAAACACCATCAATCATAGTTCAGAAAGTGACAACTTGACTGCTCCATCGCCATTCCATCGCCAAAAATGATTCTTCCATTAAACAGCTGCAAAAACAGCCTTTAACAGACTGGTTTAATTTATCACAGGTATGTTTTTAAAAGCTGTTTTAGTTTAGTAAATGAAATGAACCCATTTCCTGTGACACAGATTAAGTTAGAGGAGAACTGGTTCAGATGTCTGAACAAAGAGCATAGCAAACATCATCTGATCTGGGGGGTATCGCCTATCAGCTGTTCATGATGCTGTTAAGACCCAGCTGAGGTGATTGTACAATTGGGGGCTTGTCCAGGATATATTTTGTTTATGTACTGCTTACTGGCCAGTTTTTTTTTAAATGTTATTGATGGAGCGTTTACTCATTTGTCGGTTTGGTTGAGAGTTTTCATTGTTAATGTTTTGATATAAAGACCCCACCCACCCACAACATGGACTATTCACACTTCTCGCCAGAGGTACAGAAGTGTGAAATGCAAACATCAAGACTCAGAAACTCTCCTTTCCCCCAATGATATCAGACTACTGAACAGCTGACAGGACTCATGGCCACGCAATTACTCCATTACACTAGGGTTGGGCGATGTCCATTAAATTGGCCGTCGACGATGTTTGCTGTCAACCATCGGGATGGAAGATTATATCGCCGGGGGGTTCTTATATAATTGCTATTCGTTGTTTTACTTTATTACTTTATTTATTTTATTACCCAACTAATGACTCATGATGACTCAATGATCCAGTATAAACTGAGGGAAGTGGCTTTAACAAAAAAAAGTAACAAACAAATTGAAAGAGGTGTAGTCCGCTCCCGCACTTAACTAGTCAAGTGGGACTTACAGCTTTGTGTTTGAGGGGAGGGGGGGGGGGTTCTTTGTTACATGAGCGGTATGTGTGGGAGATTTAAGACTGTGATCCGTCCCGCAGCTCTAGGGGAACTAGCTACCGAACTCAGAACCGGGCCTTAAAGTGTGTCTGAGCACAGCTCGGATCGTGAGCACACACACAGCAGCGGTGTGAGCTTCAAAGCAGAAAAGTCGCTCAGTCCATAGAAACCGTTCAAACAATCACGTGGATTTGTGTTTTGAGTCGCGTCCCGACAAAATAGAGGCTGATGTTATTCCCAAATGTTTACGTGCAGCCAGGATGCAGATTGCAGCACCACCCAAAGCTAATGCTGTTAGCCCGTGTTAGCATACTGCTAATTCCTGCTCCGTTATTCAACAGAAAAAGCACTGACCACACGGTTTAAAATTAAAATGATGAGCGAACAGGTGCTTCATAATAATCGTAACATTATTAAAAGCACGTTTAGAAGATCGTCTCGTATATTACCGAGCTGACATGTAAATGTATATAGCCGCTCGGCAACATTGTTTTGGATTGAATTATTACAATCAATAAAGTTCGGCGGAACTTATATCCTTTTCCGGTTTTTCCGGCGCATGTGCGAATGATTTATTCCGACGGAAAGTGTGACCCATGTGAACGTTTGTTATATTCTGAAAACATTTTTCTGGGTCCATGTACACGGTTGGATTCTAATCCCACTATTGATCCCATCAAGATATTTTGCACATGTAACTGCAGCTTATGGTGTCGACTCGCAACGTGGCGGGGGCGTGGCATCACGATGATGTCTCTCCATCGGGATGTCGCTCACCCATCACGATGGATGATGGTATCGTCCATCGGCACAACCCTACATTACACTAAATGCTACTTCTAAAAAACTATGCCATGCACAATTATATTTCTTAGTGTACACAACACACATCAGATTAATGTTTGCCAACTCCATTACAGCTTTTATTCTATATAACATTTTAACTATTTATTGGTTGTACTATTAGTGTATTAGTTTTTGAGGTAGAACAACAAAGTAAGAATTTCATTAAGAACTTCACTGTTCTTCATGTGACAATAAACACTTTGAATCTTGAATCTTTCGAGTCATTTGACAATTATTGTGTTCTTCTTTTTCTTTATGTTTACAATCCCCTAAACTGGAGCATAATGTTACTTTGGGGGCTTGTCCGGGATTTTTTTGTCTTTAGTGGCCAATTTTCTTCTTTCTATGATATATGGCTTGGGGGTTTCCATAATTGAATGTTGGGCTTCTTTGTGTGGTTTGGTCGACAATTTTCACTGAAAGAGTTTTTGAGTTTAATCTATTTTTCTTCTTTCCTTAATATTACACTCCCCTTGAATGATAATAAATTGGGGGCTCGTCCAGGATTTATTTACAATTAAAGCAACTATTTACAAAACTAACCAATGTTACAAGGACCAAAGCCTTTTCTCAACAAACAAGAAATGTCAGCTTTGTTTCTGCCTACAAACAATAATGGCCTCAGTCTTAACATCCCCTAATTAAGAAAAAAACCTTTCCCCCGTAAGAAACCCTCAGCAATCAAATTATCAGCTCCCTTTTCATGTTGGATTTGAAGATTAAAATCCTGAACTATCAATGACCAATATAGTTCTGTGTCTTTTAAAAGAAAACACATTTGAAAGTTAAAATAAAACCAGGAGCTTTGCTATAGTGCTAAGGACTGATTTGCATCAGGCCTGGTATTCAAATATTTGAAACTGGGTTGATCTTGTGCAACTGAAAAAATGCAGAGCGCCAACAGAGTGCTCCTTCACCCCCACTGAGCCAGCTCATCTAGGGGGGGACCTTGCCATGGGGAGGCAGGAACAAGCACAGAGGAAATTGCCTTGAGAAATATCTCCCTTTGCTGCTATCCATTCAAAACCAGCAGCTATTTCTGCCTTCCTTCAAACCATCAATTATTTTCTGACAACTCGATCCAGGGCTGCAGATATACAACAAGGAGAATGTAAACATGTTGTTCTCCTCAACAACATAATCCTTCCCCTTCAGCTAATGAGTGTTAAAGCATTTGATCAAAAACCAATCAGCAGGCAGACGCATACTGAAAAAAAAAAACACAGATCAGTCCTCGCATTTTTCCATCCACTCAGGGTTGTGTAGGAGAAATGTGCATCCAGCCTGACTCACAGTTACACAGGTTTTTAACCACAGTGACATCTCATTGTAGCAATGACTGTGTAGGGATGGGAACATATCTGAATCAGGCACTGCCTCACCTGCCATCATAAGATGTTTACTGATGGTAAGTGTGTCCACCGAACTGTGTTAAACATGCAATTTTAGTATGATATTAAGAATTTCTATACCTTTTGAAATCAAAAACTCATTTTTCTGGGTACTTCTAGCTCAATTACAGGACAGACAGTAAGTTGAGACAGCACCAAGCTCTGCCTCACATTAAATGGCACAATCCTGTGTACTCTGGATTGATTGCAAACTCTTATTGTTGAACAAGTGTGGAGCAGCGAATTTGACGGGCATCAAACGAGACGCAGCGACACACAAATCGCAATCGGCGTGAACGTAGCAACTTGGTGGAGTTGTTCGGAAGCGTTGCACTTTTCTCCCAAAAGTGTGACATAGATATATTTTTTTCTTCTTTATTATGCATATTTATGGTTGCTGCGACTTGTAGTATAGATAATATGTTCTCACTTTTCATCCAACAGTTGATATGTTTCACGTATGTCTATTTCTTATTTAGTACTTGGATCGCGTAAAGACAGGCAGTAGCTCTGCCTCAAAGGTAGAGGGCGCACGTGAGCTCACACCTCTTCTTCTGTGGTTGGTAATAAAGTTTATTTTATGGTTTGCTCTGATTGACTGCAAAAATGGTAGATGTAATATCTCATCCCCCAAAATGTCTTAAATTGGACGATTAATTAAAATGTAAAACCCAAAGCTGGAGCTTGAGGGCTTCATGCTTCAAAATTGAAAAACAAGTTTCAAAATATGTCGTATTCTGCTTTTGTGTGTGTGTTGCTATGTTCACACACATTTTTCTTTGAATAGGTAAATACATTGGGAGTATATATGTGCCTCACCGCACATCACTGCTCTGACTTCCAGGGGTGCAGATAGTTAAAAGGCTGTGAAAAAGCATCAACTTCTGCAGGAAAAAAGCTGCTTGCAGCTTCTCAAAAGAGAAATCAATTTTCAGAGCTAGGTTTTTCAGACAATTGCAGATGAATTTCATAAGAAAAATAAAGTATTTTATTTCCTTTAATTGGATTAAAATGGGGGGGGGGGAATTAAAGACAGAGCAGAAAACAGATCAGTTGTGTTGGAAAGAGAAAACACGAGCTGAATTCATTAATTTGACTCTCTTCCGTCTGTATTGGTCCTCTCCTACAAATGAGTGCTTAAAGCAGAGAGTGTAACAGATGAAACTGCGTTAGTCATCCATTACTCGCTCTAACTGCGCGCTGCCTAAACCGGCGTGCCAGATAAAGGCTGGCACATTGAAACTGGTGCACGTTTGAGTGCTGGAAGACAATAATGGGATTGGGAGAATCCAGATCAAGAGATTTAAACAGAGAAGAGAGGTTTAAGCAGGCTGCTAAAGCCAATCATGGGAAGCAGTGTCACATCACAGTCATGTGAATGAACTGTTTGTGTGCAGATGGAGGCACAGGTTTGAAGAGATAACCTCTGCAGGACTCACATCTGCAATTTAATCTAACCAGGTTCCTGTCAAGTGATCCTGCAGTCCTGCAGCATTCCTGGACTGTAATGACCAGATTGTTGTCACAATACGCTCTACTGTGCCTTTGAGCAACAATGTCACCCATGCCACATACTCAAAAACTCACCAAAATTAGCGAGCAACTAGTGAAAGACCCCTACAACCCCTGAAAAAAAATAAAGATGACATGACGGCGTTCCATAAGTTCCATTGTTGTGATTATAAATGAGCACTTGGCAAAACCAGAGTGCGGTTTCGTTTTCAAGTTAAAATTATTTTTACATGAGCGAGCCTCAGAAATCCGGACCAATCCATGAATTCGGTTGGTTAAATGTTTTGATGCTATGAAACTATGAAAAATGCATTTCCATTCTGAACAAGACTTGTTTGGTTATGAAGGACAGTTTTCCATAACCACTGATTTAAAGTGCACAAAGGTGAGACGCTTTATAAATAAAATATTGAATTCTTACTTTAAAAAGGTGTATGTTTTTTCTGATACATATATTGCCAAGATGATTATGCATCCCCTCTTCTAGGATGCTATATAAAATATAAGGATTCTTTTTGTTTTGAAGTAATTGGCTTATTTCATTTAAAATCATAAATTATATCATGAACATCTAAATGTAAATCCATTCGTGTCTTCATTACATTAGCGTGTGGTGATCAAACTCCAGCTCAGCCTCGCCACTTCATGGAGATTGTACATTTAAATACATTTTCAGGATTTCACCGTGTCAGCCTCCACCTACATTCCTGAGTTTTTTTCACCAAACAGCCCCATAATGTGGAGCCGCTGCACGGACAAATATGGAGATGCAGTGAGCCTTTGGGAGGCAGAAAACGGTGTTAGATTTGTGTTCCAGCAGGACGGAGTCCAACGGACCCCTGGTTATTTATAAGCGTGCTTCCCGGAGGCTCAGGGAAAACGTGCACTGCAAGCCCAATGCATCATGCAGTCAAAGGGGGGGGGGAGGCACCTCCACCTGCGCTTGCATTCATTCATACTCCCAGTAACTGAAACACTCAGAAGCAGGAAAAGCAGCAGAAATGATTACAAAAACACTGTTAGTAGCTAATAAATAAAAAAATGAACCCCTGAATTTTTGGCAGCCCCTTTAGTCATTTTTTTGTGTTGAATAATTCAAAGCCATTTTCACATCAAATGTGACTTCAGCTCATTACAGTTTTGCTCGGTCATCTCCTCTTCTGACTCAGCTTTTTGCTAAAAATAGGATCTGAAAAATAACCCTTTTCTGTTTGCCAAGTTTTGCTTACATGTCCAGTGACTGAGCTAGTTTTGTCAGAAGAATCTGGTTTGTTTTAGCGACACAATACAGATGTGAATAAATGAAATCATTTATGGTACAGACATGTTAGAGTCCCACTCTAATCATCTGTTGATCTGTTATCAATGTGTTCCCCGTGGTCTTTTAATTACGAATATGCCGTTTTTAGCCAAAATGAGGAAAACTGTGCTGTTTTCTAGGACATAGTTTCTACAGAGCGACAGGAATTCGTCAGAAATTTGCCTGTGAGGTTTGGACTGAACTTTATTTCCAATCATCCCTTTGTTTACATGCTTTTTCACTAGCTTACAACCCCTTACACCCCCAAGCTAACATTAGCGGTGAAACAAAAAGGGTGAGCAAATTTTGAAGCTGTCCAGCCGTACAGTTTAGATCCAGATTCCAGCTCAGACGAGGAAAACAAAGACGCTCATGGATCTATTTTTGTCTGATGATCAGAATGAACTGTAGCAAGAAGCTTGTAGGCCGCTGATAGTTGATTTTCCCAAAAAACAAGCTTTTTCAAACAGGATTTTTTTGTCTGCTTTTGATTCCTATTGATTTGAATAAATAAATACTCAAAAAGGCAATTTTTAAACTTAATTTTTTTTATATATGTTCTTCATCAAGAGAAAAATGCCAAAAGAACGTGTAAAAAAAGACACCAAAAGACCCAATTTTCATTGGAGTGGGTCTTTAAGGTGGAAAGATAAGTTAGAAAGCAGAGCGTCCTCTCTAGAGGGACAGACGGTGACTCTGTAGTCTGAGAGACGTCTCCTGTGGGGAAGAGCTGACAAACAGCCATGAATCCCACGAGGATCCAGAGGTTCACCAAGAAGCTCCCGGAAAAAGAGGCGGAAGGCAAAAGTAAGAAAACAGACTCCAACTGTGAGGCACAAATCCTCGCTTATCGCTGGGGTGAAGTTCTAAAAATAACTTGCAATAGGTGAAATCTGCAAAGTAAGATTCTAGAAAAAACTCCTGACTACACACGTTGTCCACTTTTCTCAGACAGACATGAATATTTTCACACTTTTCTCTCTTGTTTAAACCTTCATGGAGAAATAAGTCCAGTTTTATAGAATCGACAAAGATCTGATAGCGATAAAAGATTTATGTAAATTTGGAAAGCTGAACGCATTCTGTACTGGAAAGGAGGAGATTGACTGACATTGGTCTTTAGCTAATCAGGATGCAAAACAAAATACACTGCAAAATTGCACTAAAGATAATACGTGAATCAGCAAGACTGCGAAAGGTGAACCAAAATATAGTGTGACTACATTTTTATTCATTTATTAGAAAGAGCAAAGATTTTTAGCTAGGTCATTAATACTAATTTACCACTTTCATTACAATAACTGTAAGGGAATATTTTGTGAAAGTCCATGTAAAAGAGCCGTTGGTGGACCTCAGCAGCACCAGAGAACTCCAGATGATCTTGCTTTGAGTCAAACCTTCACCTTTGCTTTATCGTTCAGACACTGAATCCACACAGACGCACGCCCACACTCGTAATGAGGCCAGGCTTAGGGTGGGGTTCAGACTAAGTAAATAGGGTTTTATTAACTTTGCACAAACACACTGAAACGTTCACTTCAAACATCCAAACGCCACAGATTGGTGTGAAAAGACACATTTTCATTTATTTAAAAAAAAAAATGTCAATCCTTCCTTTGTACGTGTGCGCTTTTTTCTAACTGCTTAAAATAGCTTTACAAGTATAATGAGCATTTTTATGGCATGAAAGTGTTAAAAGTCAGAACAGAAAAAGGTCATTCATGTTAGAACCTGTAAAGAGGTTTGATTCCCTTTCATTTCAAATTGAACCTATTCCAGACGTGGCGTTCATGTTCCAGGCAGTAAGTATGTACCGATAAGTTAGTGACTTTTATTTTGCAGGTTCTGAGTGATTCTTTTTTCTTTTGATTTAATTTGCTGTCTCTCTCTGGTGTTACGGTGCTCTTATGAGTTTCCTGGCTTTGCTTATTTTCTCTTGTACAATAAATCTACACTGTCATTTATTTTCTGTTCATTAGCTTTTTTTCCTTCACTCATTTTTGTTGCCTGCCTGACAGAGCCTAGTAGGGATTCATTAACGTGCTTTCAAAGAAACCAGGGGGTTTCAATGTAGCTGTCAAGTCCCACTCTGATTATATGTTGACGTGTTTTTTAAGCTTTCCCTGTGTTTTTTTTAACCACTGTGGCCTTTGATAGATGATGATGAGCGCTAGAGCCGTGGCAGAAATGTAAATATATCTGCTATGACACATTGAATGAGTTGGTTTGTGTTTATTCACATAATTCTGATTTAATGAAACAGTGCAATTGTAAAATTGTAGTTTTTTTTTTTATTTCTAGATTTTTGATAAAGTTTTGCGCACGTATGATGACCGTAACCCTCCAATAAATGTAGCTTGAGGGGCTCATATCGTTGACAAAATTTGCGACAAAATCTGAACCACTTCCTGAATCAGTTACGTGGTACAGTCGGGCAGTGACGCTTCAGACGTCCTCACTTTCAACTCTTCCTCAAAATGAAGGTTAAGCCTTAGATGTCATACACCTAGGTTTATGACACTTGTTCTCTGCATTTGAGCCTTCCCCTGGGGGAGCGGGGAGCTGCAGACATAGCCGCGCTCAGGAACCATTTGGTGGTTTAACCCGCCAACCCAACCCCTATATGCTGAGTGTCTAACAGGGAGGCTTTAGGTCCCATTTTCACGTCTTTGGCTATGACTTGGCCTGTAATTGAGCTCACGACCTTCCAGTATCAGAGCGGACACTCTACCACAAGGCCACTGAGCAAGCCTCAACACTCCTACTCTGCTACTCAGCATTGAACCCTCAAGATGGAGCGTCACATCACTACGTAACAGGCACTAATCCAGGCAGCAGGTTGGTTTCTCTTCTATAAAAATAACTTTTTATGAAAAGTGTAAATAATCAAGAAGAGGACTAGAATTGCAGCATTTTAGAGAATAAACCTGGAGTTTAACTGTGTTTCCATAACGGCTTCTGTTCCACACCCACCTCCAGCACACAGCTGATCCAAACAGCGGCGCTGCTGCGATCGATAAAGTCAGCTAACATGCTGGGTGGGTTTCATTCCCGGCTGTGCATTAAACGGCGTCAGTGCCGCAGTGTCATCGTCCTGAAAAAGCCCCCTGAGCCTGATTAACAAACCACAGATGGAGATGGGGGGGGGGGATCAGAGGCTGACTGAGACATCCTGCTCTCATCACTCTTCTCCCTTAACACTCACAGAAATTTAAGCTGCCATTACTTCAAATCTTCTCCGGGGAAAGATGACTGTTTTGTATTCTGGGGAGGAAAAGACAGTTGTTTGTGCGATGCTCAGACCTAATAAATATGCATTCTCTGAAAGGGTAAACAGAAAAAAGCTCACTCTGGCCTTTATTAGACCAGCATGGGTGTTTCTCCAAACAGGATTATTAATTTAATGATGTAAAACATTAAAAGTTCAAAAGCAAAAAACTTAAATCTGAGCAGCAGAGGAATTCTATAACATGCATGTATTATTCAGAGAGGACTGGAACTCCTCAGAGTGCCTTTTGACTGTTGAGCAACGCAGCGGAGATCGTCTAATTACTGCAAAGAAGAAACATTGCGAGGGAAAAAATATTTTTATTTATTTTACAAGTTTAAGGAAAGGTAAATGTCTAATAAGTTTGGCGGGTGTATCTACGATTTAAGAAATAAATTAATTACGCATAAAAATGTGCATTTAATGAAAATGTCACTGTTCGGATCACATTTTGCACAAACGTCTGGAGGGTAAATGACGTATACTATACTGTCAGTCCATTCATCCATTCAAACGCTGATGGCTGCTCCACTGCCAAACACTGGCACCAACCTCTAACCAACAATGGGGGGGGATCAGTGTCTTGCCTAAGGACACTTTGACACATGGGTGGGTAGGATAACAGAACCTGCGATCTTCGGGTCAGAGGTCGACCGCTCTACCTCTTGATCTCTAACGTGGTCTTGAGGATTTTTTGTGCGCAATTTTGCTTTTATGTTTTTTCTTTTTTGCAACGCATTGGGTTCTGCGTCCTGATTGGCTGTAGACCGTTGTCAACAAATCTCCCCCGTGCCGTGTCTTCTGCAATCAGTTTACCACATTTGCTTACATTTTGTTCAATTCAATTCAATTCAATTTTATTTGTATAGCCCAAAATCACAACAACAGTCGTCTCGATGGGCTTCGAAGTAAAACATGAACTCAAAAGGATCATGAATGCAAAAAGTTCAATAGGAAAATACTAAAATGAACTAACAAACTGACTAAGCTATTTTGTGAGCAGATCTTTTCATTCTATAGGAAGGCTCGAACTTTGATGGCTTCAACAAGATAGAAAAATGTTAAAAAGGTTCATGTCTGTCTGAGAAAAGTGGATAAAGTGTGTAGTGAGGAGTTATTAGCCTTAAAACATCTAGAATTGTTCAATTTAAAGGACGACAACTTCTGGTTTTTACAACCTAACTCCCCTGATACACGAGGGGCCGCTGTAAACCCTGATGAACATTACGCTTCACTCTTCAGAAGTTGGTTTTGAGCCCTGAATGTTTTAGACAAACAATTAAAAACCCCTGTAAAGGGTGTTTTTACCCCTTGCGAGGCTGAAAAGAGCAGCAGTCAGAGGTCGCGTGTCTTATGAAGTGTTTAATCATAATGGCCTGTCAGGAGGAAAACCAGAGGATCGATGGATCACACAGCCACAGAGAAACGGGTCTGCGGACAGATAGGGAGTTAAAAATCAATGACTGTTGGCACACCATTTACTACCACTGGACCTCTGCATGGACTGATGGCTTTGGAACCAAACAGCAAAACATTCTGAGCAACTACCCAATCTGAACATGCCACCAACTCTCTATATGACCTGCTTTCACGGGACTTTATTTAGATTTAAAAATACAAATTGTGATCCTGCCTCTTTGGTTACTAGTAATCTCAGATTTTTAATCTCTACTTCTGGGAGGAAAGATTATCCACCATCTTTTGTTTCTGTTCAGGGAGAGGCTGTAAAACCTCAGAAAAAGGAAATTTAAAGGTCGTGAAAGAGGAAGTGATGAAGACCTGGAGTAGCAGGGAGGAAGAGAGAAGACCCAACCTACTGGAACAATTGAGGATCGGTGTTTGGACTCCACGGGCGGAGCAACAGGACAGGATTAGAGCTTTAAACTGAGCTGAGGTCAGAGTGGATGTTGTGGCCTTTAAATGATCGCTTGTCCTGCAGGATTCGGTTACACAGCGGTGACCGACTCCATGAGGGAAAACCCAGATTTACTCAACAAAACAAACAGCACTTTGTAGTTACAACAAAGCCAAAAGCCAAACTGGAATTTTTACGATTCAGGTTGAAAACCAACAGTGAATTCCTCGCATTACTCAGATTTGGGGCATTCATCATTTTTTCATAGCTCTATGGATTTTATGCTGGGAAATAAATAATGCAAAATGGAAGAAACTGTGTGTTTATTTTAAACCCTCAAGTCTGAAACAAATCATACATTTTAAATCTGGAGATCGAAGATGCTGAGAAAAAAAAATCTACAACTGGTTGTCTAGCAAATGTTTTTCTCTGTCTACAGAACCAATCTCATGTCTGAAACCAATTAGAAACTTGACCTTTGAGTCCTTAACTCAGCCTGCAGGCAAGAAGCAGCTGACGCCAACCTATCAAAAGGTCTCGCTAAGATACTTTTTGGTTTTCAAAAAGCAATATTTAGACAGAGCTTTAAGATTGAATAAAAGGAATTATAAATATCATTAGTACAGAAGGTTAAACTGGTGTACAGTTGATTTGAGTTATGTTTAACCCTTTGACGCCAGAGGTGTCGCCGGTGTCTCTTTGACTGTTTAAGTGATCAGTATGAAATCAGCTGATTCTGTAATGGAGAAAAAGCAGCTTTTCGCCCAAAGTGAAGTGTTGCTTATGGGTTCATGTCAGAATCAGCTGCTTTACGTCGAACAGTTGAAGAGTTATGATGACTAAAAGCTAAGGCTCTGACCGGACGAGAAATGGACACAAATAGAAGTTTTTGGTAAAAAATTATATTTCAAAAAATTACAGAATTTGCAGTTTTTCTAACTTGTTGAGATCAGAATGATCATGTGAGAGAAATCAGTTTTTTGGGTAAATTGAAGGAATTTTTTCCAAATTTCTTTTCTGCAGACATGTTTCCTCCATCTCGCTCAAAATAAACGTTTTCTCAACTGACGACCCCAACAGTTACAGTTTTTCCCGTTTAAGCTTAAGCTTTAATAAAAGTTTTTTTTTTTTTACAATTCTTAACACTTTTAGGTTTGGGGTTTGGGTAAAGTTGAAGTCAGGCACCATCTTCTCTGAAGTCATTTTTTCAGGGTCATTTTAAAAAGTTGCTACCTCAAAATACTATGAAATTACAGAGTAAATGTAAAAAAAAAAACACATATTTCCTAAAATCAATAATCTGGAATCAGATTATAAAAATGTCTGATAGTTTTATGTACGAGCAACATGATTTACAATATAAAGCTATCCTGAACATGAACAGAACTGGATCGGTTCAGTCTAAATCAGCCTCCAACGTGACCCAAATGATAATTCTGAGCGTTTTAACTAGAGCATCTAACATTAGAGCGGTGAGGCAGCAGTTTCACTTCAGCCGATCACAGTCTGTCGGCTCACTAATGAATGTTTCACGCTGTGTCTCCGTTCAGCCCAAACACTCAGGATGAGAGAAGCTTCCAGACTGATTCAGAAGGGGGCGGAAGAACAACTGTCTCAACACGGATTCCCATGATGAAGCTCCTAATGCAACTTATGTTAAAAAAACACCTTTTATAGGATTTGTTGGGAGTTTAATTACGAATCGGTCACAAAATTTTGAACCAGAGATCTGCGGTTAAACCCAATCAGCAGGTGATCTTTCATAAAAAAGAATCTGTTTTTCTGCTGTAACATCTTCGGACTTCTGACAAGTAAAACTAATAGCTACATAATCACAGCTTTAGTTTTTCAGTCAACATCAAACACTGTTTTTTGTCTTGGAGAGACTGAGCTTATCAGTTACCGTTTTGGCATTAAAATATGTCATTGAACGACAATTTGACTATTTTAGGACTCAACCCTCCTGACATAACGTCACTTAATCTTAGAGCATAAACATTTCTCATGGTATGTCAACAAAAGATCAAATTAAAAATTAGATTCTCATAAAGAAATTAAAAAAAAAACACAAAAGGGAGAAAATGAGAGCAGAACATGGTCGCACTGAATCCAGAAAAAGGGGAGCAGAAGAGCAGATCTTTATGTGTTCATGAGAACATTTTACTACAAAGGTTAGTTGTTGTTGTAGTTTAGAAAAAAGTTTTGAAACTAATACTAGCAGTGATGGGACACACTACGCAGTCCAGTCTGTATTTAAGAAAAAACCAAAGCTTTGGTCACAGACACCTGTATGACTGCAGGTTTTCGGGTTGTCTGGGTTTCAAGGAGGGTCATAGAGAAGAGTGGCCGCCTCTTAAGGGGAGGGGCAGGTGTGTCTTTTGCTGTCCCCTTGAAGCTTGTACGACCACCTTAAGGGACATAATGAAGTGCGTGCGGTAAGTGTACCAATGAAGTATATGTAAGGGTAATGAAAGCTGAATGAGCGTATAATGAATGCGTGACGCTGTCTTAAGGTACCCCTACGCCACACTCCTTAGTAGGGTGCAAGTACGTACTGACTCTTTGGGCTCACTAACTTGATATTTGTGCGTCCCACGTTCAAGTTTGCTGATTTTTTGCCTGCAGACAGCCCGTTTCCACCCATAAGGGCGGTTGTGACTACGGCTTACTGAGAAGAACTTTACGTCTACTAAGGCAGACTACAGACTACAGATGGACGACTCACAGCTGAACACTCATTTAAAGTTTACACAACAAACACACCAGTGAATTCAAAGCTAAAATTACAATGATCTGAACAACCATTCATACCATGAAGCCTCACTCAGACTGCATGGATGCATCTCAACCCCCCCACGACCCCCAAAAGCGTTGTGTAACTCACTAGCAGGTGTCTGGGACAAATGAAGCACCATAAATACCTTTTTTATATCCAGGAGAAGCAGAGCCAACTTCCAGTACGTTCTTCTAGCTCTGTCTTTCACATGTGAGGTCACCACTGTTATCAAACCACCTTTCAGTCTCACTACAAAGAAACATTCAATCCAGTCGACCGTTGAATAAAAGAAACGACAGGAAGATTTTTGGTTTCACATTTCCTCATCCTTCCTGATTTCTTTTTCTATTAGTATCAGGATTAACAGGCCTGACTCCCCAAAAAAATCCACCTACAGCAAAAGAAACGGGGAAAAAATAAAAATGATGGAAAACACAAAAGAATCAAGAAAATTCAGAAAAAAAATCCTCCACTTTTAAGGTCCATTCTAGACTAACTGTTACATCTACAGATACTAAAATATTCCTTTTAAATCCCTCTAAATGCGCCTCCTGACAGCGTTTCTCTTTTTTTAGATTGAATAAATATGATTTTTCTTAACTAAAAGAATTCAGCAAAGTGAACATGAAAAAGAAATTAACAAATCTTTTAAATTTTAAATAGAATTAATAATCTCAGAGCTTTTTCATTGACTGACTTTAAAAAATGAATATGAAATCATATTTAATAAAAATCAAAAACATACAGCCGTGACGCTAGGATTTAGGAGAGAGTGGAGCATCTGTACTAAGAAACAATCTTTATTTGAGTAAAGCAAACAGCTGTGACTGTAAATTCAGAGAAATCAAACCCATCTAAATACCACAGTAAAAATGTGGAAAATCTACGTGACAAAAAGACGTCATTCTTTGTAAACTGAACTTTTACTTTTATTTTGTTCTTACGGTAAATATGCATAAAAAAGCACAGACGGGTCATTTAAAATTGTCCCTTTTTGTTCTGCTCAAGAGCCGTCTTAAAAGTTTTCTCTTATTAGTTTTTGCTGGATGCCTCCACAATAAATTCTAAATTCACAACAGAGTTGAACAAAGAGTGTGACGTTGGGTTAAGTCAAACTGAGTAAACTGGCGTCGCCGGTCTTTCAGCTTGAATATTCCATCAGCAGTTAAAGAAAACAACAAACAAGTTTAAGACTTTTTCAAACCCTGAAGGAACCATCATCTTCTTCATCTGAAGGCCTTTGAGCTGTTTTGTTTTTTATTGCATCTGTGTACAAAGATGATGTACAAACAAAACTCCATCACTTTGAACAAAAATTAACATATTTAACTTGTAAGCAAGAATATTTATAGTTTAAACCAAAAAAAAAAAAAACATGGGATCAGTGCTGGTCATAAAAGTCAACGTGAACAGAAACGTGTGAATTAATCTGCACATTTTTCACAGAGCCCAAAATATGCCAGAGGTAATGATTAAACAGGAGACGTGCCGCTTTAGCAATCGGAACATAAAATAATAAAAAGGTTGAATCAGATTCATACAGCGAGATCTATATATGTCCTCACAGAGAGCAAAAGCAGGCGGTGAATCAGCTTTATACCATATGACTAAGGCCTTGTGTTGTGTGTGTGTGTGTGTGTGTGTGTGTGTGTGTGTGTGTGTGTGTGTGTGTGTGTGTGTGCTAACCCGACACTGGATTTCTTCGGTTGGTGCAGCGTTTGTGTGCTTGTTAATCCCCACTATGTTACTCAAACACATGGCATCGCCGCTGGTGTGCGTCTATTCACTGTCAGCTTAGTCCACTCAATCTGTAATCCAGAAACATAAAATAAAAAAAAAAGATGAACTGAGCGAAGGAAGGTGGAGGTCTACATCTGTGTGCCTACATGTGAACTGCCTACATAAACTGACAGACCCACTACAGATCACATTCATCTAATAGGTTTGGGCATCATTTACTCCGGGGCTACAGCAGATCCAGAGAGGCCGATTCCACTGGTTGCCGTGACAACAGACGCGATTGAGTAGAGCCGGCCCGGCTGTAATCACCAGTGAAGCGAGTTGAAGGCGAAAAGCATCCGTCAGCTTCCATTCAGCATTCGTCTCTCCTCCCACATTCTTCTGTGTGAATGACCAAACAATGGTCGGAGTTCAGCTCATCGCGGCGGCGGTGGCGGCGTGAGGACGGAGAGTGTCTGTGTGAGCGTTTCCACCATGAAACCAACCCCTCTGCAAAACAGGCCCGCTGTGAGCTTCAGACGCAAAGACATTTGTAAAAAGGAAATCAAACCTGCGGCTTTATATTAAAAGTCCAAACAGAGATTGTAAATAAAGACGTGTTTGTAAAGAAAAAACGCACACTGTTTTTTACTTATTATTATCTAAAACTGTAAGAAAAAGCTGAAATTTAAATCCAATTAGTTGTAATAAGTAGGGCTGTAGTGAGTTTCCAAATACCCAGATGTCTACAATCTGTTTCCAAAAGATCCACAGCCAATATTGCCAATTTGTGAACTGTAAAAGTATTGTTATGTATAACCACAGGCAATGTAATTATCACTCTAAAATAGCAGAATAATTTTGAGTTTTAAGTCTATCTGACGCTCTAGTCTTTAAACAAAGTTTTGATGAAGATTCTCATTATCTATCAACTATCAAGTATTTTTCTCAGATGACTAAAATCAGACTGAAGTTCAGTTTACTGAAATAAGATACGAAAACACTGTTTTAAATAAAGTCTACAGTTTGAATTCAAAAATAAAAAAGAAGAATATTCCAAACATATTGCGATCGATTCTGTCATGTCGTATGAATGTTTGGTAGCACGGCGTCTGTAAAATGTTCATGTAAAGTGTCAGAGTTTGTTGGTATTTCCACTAAAGATTAAAAAAAGTCTGTTTATAAAATATGTAAGTTGAAAACACTGTTGTCGGTTTAGATGTAAGCCTTAGTCACATGCAGGGATTGACCTGTTCAGGTGTTCTCTACGACCTGCTGCCCGCAGCATGACCCTAGTAAAAAATGAACAGGAACATTTTCACCAAACGGGCTCATCGAGCCGTCTACGATGTCGATATTTTGTCTAGGCCCCACAGACAGATGTCACTAAGGCTTAGGTAACAATCCACAGCCTAATGAGTAACTGTGGAGAAGACCTGCTCAAAAGGATCCAACGGTTTGTTTTTCTTTGGAGTTTCATAATCCGCAGCTTAGAGATCTCACAAAAGATTGAGAGTGATGCCCTTTTCAATCCAAGCTAAGCAAACATAAAAAGCAAACTCCATCTGATAAAGTAAAGGTGTGTGCTTTTATAGTAACTTCCAAATTCATCTCTCCATGAGAGTGGAAGTAAAAAAAAAAAAAAGCTCAGACCCTAAAAACAGAGTCCATCCACTCAGGAATACACTGGAAGAGGAGACTGAAGGCTCCTTAATGAATGACTTATGCACCCCTGCATGCATGCGTGTACTGCTTACGCACACACAAACATGGACACGCTGACGACCTTTAAGAACTAGTATTGATAGCAGAATTCATCAAATCAACTCTACCTAACTGAACAAATGAATGAAAGCTGCTGATATCAGATCCTCGCTGGAGGAAAGTAGTGGCGGTGAGTACCGTAATTTCCGGACTATAAGCCGCTACTTTTTTCCTGCGCTTACAGCCTTGCGGCTTATTCAGTGGTATTTGTGGATTTATTTGAACGGCCGCCTTGAACGTACTTTTGAAAAAGAAACACGCATGCCCAGCCGCATCCCAGAATCCTTTGGTGTCATTAGACCCAACGTGCACGTGATCGCCGCTACAATATGATGCAGCTTTCAAGTTAAAAGCAGCGTGAAAAAATCCACCATCACCAACGGGTTTGGAAAAGCCGGTCAGCTGTGTGACGGAGAGAACAGCGCATGCTCAGGAGGGAATTTACCTCAGAGTCATAGTGACACTAGCCCATCTATTAGCAGCTCCGTAATATACGAGATGATGTTCTCCTGCTGCTCGTTCACATAGAGCTGCGGGACAGATGGCAGTCTGAAGGCTCCCACACGTAACAACGCATCCTCTCTCGCCCCTCATCCACAAAACGTACAGTATTAAGTCAGATTGCTCTGCACAGACACGATTCGCTCCGTCCACCAGCAGCCGCGCGCAGCGACCGGGCGCCGCACAGAGGCGCGCGTATCGCGCTGAGGCGCGTGATTTTCAGTTGCCGCTGCTTTATTTTACTGGTGTGTTTTTTTAACCAGCCCTGTTAGTACCATAATGCTGCCGCGACACAAGCGGAAGGAGAGATGCTCTCCCGTTCGCCCCTCCCACCACCGCTGCTCCTTGCTCATTCTATAAACACTGACAACAGTGTGGTGACCCAGGGAATAGCCCCGCCTTAAGCCCTGAAGACTCGTGGGAAATGGGGAATCGCGGATGTAAATGTCCTCATCATAACTGAGGGATGTAATGTTGATTACATGGTAACTGTTTGTAATTTTATGTATGATACTAGGGTTGTGCCGATGGACGATATCATCGTCCATCGTGATGGGTGACTGACATCCCGATGGAGAGACCACCATCGTGATGCCACGCCCCCGCCACGTTGCGCGTCGACACCATAAGCCGCGGTTACATGTACAAAATATCTTGATGGGATCAATGGTCGGATTAGAATCCAACCGTGTAGATGGGCCCAGAAAAATGTTTTTTTTCAGAATATAAAAATGTTCACTAAGGTCACAATTTCGGTCGGAATAAATCATTCGCACATGCGCAGTATTCGCACATGCGCAGTTTGAAAACCGGAAGGGGATACAACTTCCGCCGAGCGGCTTTTTTTTCCAAACTTTATTGAATGTAACAATTCAATACAAAACGATAACAGCGCCGAGCGGCTATATACTTTGACATGTCAGCTCGGTAAAATACGAGATGATCTTCTAAACGTGCTTTTAATAATGTTACGGTTATTATGAAACACCTGTTCGCTCATCATTTGAATTTTAATCCGTGTGGTCAGTGCTTTTTCTGAACAGAGCCAGGATTAGCAGTATGCTAACACGGGCTAACAACATTAGCTTTGGGGGGCGCTGCATCCTGTGAATAACATCAGCCTTTATTTAGTCGGGACACGACTGGAAACACAAATCCACGTGATTGTTTGAATGTTTTCTAAGGACTGAGCGACATTTCTGCTTTGAAGCTCAAACAGCTGTGTGTGCTGACGATCCGAGCTGTGCTCAGACACACGTTTAGACCCGGTTCTGAGTTCGGTAGGCAGTACCCCTAGAGCTGCGGGACGGATCGCAGTCTTAAATCTCCCACATATACCGCTCATGTACCCCCCCCCCTCCCATCAAACACAAAGCTGTAAATCCGCACTCCGGTGGTCCACTCCGCTAAGTGCGGGAGTGGACTACTTCTTTTCTATCTTGCTTGTTACTTTTTTTGTTAAAGTCACTTCCCTCAGTTTATACTGGATCATCGCGGATTAACCATTAGTTGGGAAATAAAATGAAAAAAGCAAAATAACGAATAGCAGTTATATAAGAACGAAAAATGTAAAAAATACCCCCCCCCCCCGACGATGTCATCGTCCATCCCGATGGTTGACAGCAAACATCGTCAACGGCCAAATTAGGGGACATCGCCCAACCCTATATGATACCTCAATTGTCAATAAGTTAAAATAAATAAACACACACAAAAAAAAACATAACTGATGAACTTGTGAACAGGAGTGAGGTGCATGCTGTTTGTTAGATGTGGGTATCTTCAAATACATGAGCTGACGCTATGCCGACTCCTCCCACAGTGGGGTGAAAAGCGGTATTAAGTCTGGGAGTCTGGACATTCTGTGACAGGCTGGCCGCATTGCTGATTACATGCGGGTTGTACACTGATGCGGCTTATGTATGCATGAAGGTAGCTCAACATGTGAAAATGAGTGGGTGCGGCTTGTAATCGGGTCCGCTCTATAACCCGGAATTTACGGTATGTGGGAGAAACTGGTCACAACACATGATGGATGTGGATCCTGCAGGAGACCACCAATCAGGGATGCTGAAGAAAAGACGTGTTCCTACCGTTATGGATTCTGTTTAACATGATGAGCTTGTGGCTTTTTGTCATGATGGTGGTCATTTATAAAATAAGTGAATCATAAATGTACATTTCTGAGATGATGTGAATCAGGAGCAGACAAAAACATTGTATCTGTGACGTATAAAAAAGTTTCCTGCTCTGCTCCATCACAGTACATCCTCTTGCACACGACTAGATCCATGAACGTCTTTGTTTTCCTCGTCTGGCATGTGGCTCACAACTGTACGGCTGGGTAGCTGTGGTTTTGCTCGCCAAATTCGTTGCACCGGTAGTGTTAGATTGCAGTTGGGAGTGGCTATAAGCTAGCGGGAGGGCATGTAAACAGTGAGTTCTCTCAGCAATGGCGAAGGGAGGGGGAGGGCTTACTCCGGTCCCGCCCACAAGTTTTTGGTGAAAAACTGAATAATGAGATTTTAAAGACCACTGGGAACACTTTGAAAGCAGAACTTAAAATGATGGGAGTGATTCTTTAAGAGGCCTCAAAAGTGAGGTTGGCTGTTGTGAAGATGTAATAGTCTCTGGTTCTTCTTTATCTGACTGAAGTGTGCTATTGAGGAAAGCCAGAGCATCCTGCAATGTTCTGCTGAGGCACCTTTGAGCAAGGTTTCATCATACAGCAGCAAACTGTTTCCAGTTTAAGAAAGTAAAGCTGGGAAGACGCTGAGTCGGCCAAAAGCACCCGAGTGTTGTCAAGCGATGCTTAACGGAGGAGGACGGGATAGCCTGCCTCCAGACAGCGAACTGCTCACAAGAACGTGTCCCTCCCCTGAAAAAACGCAGCCGAGGCTTTTCCCGTGCTCCTGAGCGTGCACGAGCAC